>CALYLW010000776.1:177500-290032 GCA_944989445.1 Ampullaceana balthica | reverse complement strand
TATATTAGGGTCTTATATTATTGAAAAAGCATGGTTTAATTTTTGAAAATGGGGGGGGGGATTAAAATGATTCAGATATTCCTAATGTTAAAAAGAAATAAAAATTACCAAAATTATTTGTATATGAAATTATGTTAATTGAAAAACAGTTCCTAAGTTATGTTTTCGATTTCATTAACAAATATATGAATAACTGACTTTAGCTTTTGAATATTAAAAATGTTTCTTTTCTCATATTTTTTTGTTATTAATTGTGGGATACTAACTATGTTTTCTAGCTGTTTTTTTATTTTCTTCTACAGAACCTGCTAAAAGTGTTATATCGCAGATAAATAATGTAGATGTTCTTGAAAGAAACAATTGTTTTGCTCTCACTTCAACAACACTTAACACCTGCATAGCTTACACTGATGTCAGCAAGACCTTTGTCAAGGTGATCAAATTTACCTGCCTAATAAATCAGTAATATTTGAAACAAATAACATTCTCTATTTGATTACGTTTTATTCTATGATGTTTATCTATATAGGGGGTGTGGGAAGGAGAAAATAGTATGAAGTTCTTGTTGGAATATACATTACAAAAATATATTTTATCAACGTTTTACAGTGTCTTGTGGATGCTGGATTCATTGATTCTCTGACTGGTCACCTAACTGATAAATTCTATATAAGTAACCTAAATGTTGAAGTAATTTTGTTGTTGTTTTATTACTTAATAATTTGTTTATTTATATAAATTATAAATATTATTGTTATGGAAATTAACAAATAATTAATCAAACATTGTTAAAAAAAATAATTGATTTAAATTAATTTGATCGATTAAAATTCGATTAAAATTTAAGAACATATTTCTAATTTTTTTCCACTTCATTAATAATATATATTTTTTTTTACATACATACTTTTCCCAGTTATTATTATTATTATTTATTTAGATGTGTATATGTAAAGAAAAAGGTTTTTCTTCCTTAGTTCTTGCATTGAAAAAAAAAGTTGCTGTGTTACGTCACAAAAAATTAGGAGCCATTTAGGAGCCATGGAATTATCACGACTAACCGATTTTACAAAATAATGAATTGATTTTTAAAGGGATCTATATATGCATTATAAAAATATAATTCATCAAAGTTAAAATTAATCTCTTAAATTTATTCAGGATTAATTGAACACTTTTTTAATCAGCATCCGCCCTAATATATATACATATAATCAATACAATTTGTATGCTGGCGTACCGATGGTCGTGGGTTCGAATCCTTGTGAAGGCAAAGATTTGTTCCCGGGGCCTAGGGCGTCCCTGAGTCCAGCCAGCTCCGAATAGGCACCTAACATTAGTTAGGGAAATAAAGGCGGCTGGGTAATGCTTGGAACCTTTATAGCCGAGGCCTGTGAACGCTGCATCCCTTGCCAACAGACCGGAATCGTCTGTGGACGCATTAATCTTCTGTATAGAAGGAGCAGCGTCTGTATAGATAAACCAAGACAATTAATTGATTAATTAATCGTTAATTTTGCAGCCCTTATATTTATATATAATTCATTAGGGCGTACTTTTAATAGTTTGTTTATTTATTTTTTTAATAATTTCAACATAAAGTACTTAATTTTGTAAAAGTTATCAAATAAGATTCATATTTCCAATTATATCATATATATTATGATATGAAAACACTAAAAAAATAATATCCCACAATAATTGATATATCAATTAAGTTTCATTGGAAAGAATTAGAGACTTACATAAGAATAATGAAGTTTATTTGAATTATCTTGTTATAAAGCACTGCGGCGGTCCTAACCATAGAGACTCATGTGCTTTGCAGGGGTGACGCGGAAGTGGTAGCGAGTCGAAGTAGGGAAATTCCACCCCTCCTTTGGGAGGTCAATTTAGTGGGATGCATTTTCGACCTTGTGTCCTGGATGCCCAGGTGGCCGCTTCAGAAGCGACCAATCCGAGAGGGGGGGGGTCTCAGCTGTTACGTCCCCTAGGGGGCCAGATGGATGAGTGGGTCTTCCAGGAAGCCCCCTGAAGAACGCAGCAATGCTGAATGTCTTCCACATGTAGGTTTACGAGTGTTATGTTATCACAGACGTATATTACAAATAATATCTTTAACTTCCACATACATGAACAATGAATTATTTATTTATTTTTTCAATTTGTAGTTAAATGTAATTGAAATAAAAAGTAGTTGTTTTTTAAAATTAAATTTGTCTTTCTTTCTTAGAGTGTTTTTGCCATCGTGACTTACTTTTTAACAC
Organism: Ampullaceana balthica; assembly: GCA_944989445.1. Taxonomy (NCBI): domain Eukaryota; kingdom Metazoa; phylum Mollusca; class Gastropoda; family Lymnaeidae; genus Ampullaceana; species Ampullaceana balthica. The sequence continues at coordinate 287,765 of CALYLW010000776.1, read as the reverse complement.
TTTTGTACAACATTGCATATCATTTAGACACAAAGGAATCCTTCAGGGACTTCAAAACCATTGAGGTTAGTTATGCGTTGAGTAAAATGTTTATAAACACCAATACAATAAAGTATCTTTAAAACAATTTAACTTGAATTTTTTTTTAAACATGTTTTAAAATGTTATGTTAATACAATTATGTATAGCCTATGCCTAAGGCATAGTTAATTAATGCATATAGTTTTTTTTTAATGAGTGATTCGTATGATAAAATTAAAATTAGAAACTTTAATTACCTGTCTTAAATAGCTAGGTCACTTTTATGTTTTCTTTAAAATAATAGGTATTTATGAGTATTGTATAGAGGGAAATTTAAGATAAAGGTATTGTTCTGGCTACCAAGAGAGAAATATTTTCATTTTCACCTATAAAATTCATTGAAGAAATATGTTAACTTGTATCAGAACTGACCATAAAGTTTGATCTCAGATAAGTTATATATTATCATCGAAAGCCTTTGCTTTTTATTAATAGATCTTAATAAATTTATGAAATTATATTTTGATTTTTAAAAAAAATATCTATGCATAATGATACAGTAAAGAAATTCTTACTCATTTAGCTGATATTTATTAATTTTCAACTTTAATATTTGATATACTATTTTTCTTTACATTTTACTGTTTAAAAAAATGTTTAATGCATTTTTTAAATTTATTTTCCCTTCTTCGCTGTTTAGGCTATTAAAAACATTCCAGTGAAAAATGAAAAGATTGAGATAACTGTGATGTTGACTTTACTGTATTCTTTAGATGATCAGGAGCTGGATAATTTGCCAGATGTTTCTAGTTAGTGTTGAATATTTGTATTGCTTAGTTTATTAATATTTCACAATAGTATCAATAGCCTCAAATGTAAACTAAAATAAAAATAAAATGTATTAAGTTTTTTTTTGTTTTTATAAACCCACTACAAAACTAAAATATTTTGTTTCAGATGTTATTGAAAATATAATCAAATACATGAGTGGAGCATTGAAAAATAAAAAAACAAGAAGATACAGTGGGATGTCTTTGTGTGAATTAACGAAAGGTCTCACTGTGCTAGCCATTAAAAGTTCCAACAGAATAAAGGTGATGACAATTAAACCGCAAAAATTGATTTTAAAGGAAAACTCTCAACATATGACCTACATATTACTAATTAACAATACAAATGTGTTATTAAATTTATTTATTTAATCTCCTGTTTTAGTTATTACTAATTTTATTGTATATTTTATTGTATTTTAATCATTATGCTTAAATTAAAACAGTTAAAATTTATTTTTTCTCCAAAAAAAAATTAAAATAAAATAATGCTTTAAATACATTCAAAACAAAATTTGGTATATGTGTTGATACTTCTATAAATAGATTGCATCCCAAGATGAGGCTGTAGAAGTGTTGGCTAAAATGTTTCGTGACGGTGATCCAAGGGAACACATAAGTTCTGCTAGATGTCTGCAGGCTCTGGCTGTAGAGAATTCTGTAAGAAAGAAACTCCTTGAATTTCCTGACGTGGTTCTGGCTATGGAAGAAGTACAGAAGAGTGGGAAGTTTAAATGTAAAGAAATGTGTAGAAGATGCATTAGCTAAGATAAAGGACATCATTGAGGGTAAGCGTAAGCTTTTTGTAACAAAGAAAAATAAAACTTGGTTAATCTAAATAAACATGTTTGTTTTTTTAAAGGAATGTTAAATTTATAAAATATATTATTTGCATTGTGTTTGTTTTTTTAATTAACTCTTAATATTTGTTTTTTATCTCTTTGTTTATTTTTTAATTCTATAAATATATTTGATATAAATTGATTTAAAAAAATTGTTTAAGACATTGACTTTCATGTAAATTGATGATAATATTTGACCAAAACATTGGCGTGGTCTTTTTTAACAGAAGACTATGCAGCTGTAACAGCAATGAAAATGGTGAGTGTAAAGGAATTAGAGCAAAGTGAGGGACCAGTTTCTATTGATGGTCAAGCTATTGCCCTGATGCCACAAATGTCGTGTAATGACAACTTCAATTTAGCAGCTGGGTAAGATTTTTTTAAAGATCCTCACTTTAAGATATAATTTTATAAGATTAATTTCCTTTCACTTTCTAGGATATTTCAATAATTTCATGACGTTCATTAAATCTCATCTATGTCTGATTCTATGTGAATTTTGTACACTTTAAGTTAAAAAGCAAAAAGCATCTTACATTATTGTTTGGAGTACTACTTAAATGGAATATTTTTTTTTAAATGTAAAACATTTGAAAACATATTTTATATAGTTTTTTTACGCATAATTACTATTATTATTACTGTAAAACTTACATAATTATTTAAGTTGCCTAATTACAGAGATTTTTCAAGGTGCAGTGCAACAAATTGTTAGGAGTGTAAGTCAAATGTCTTCCCAACATGCAACTGAAAGTTCAAACTCACAATCTATTAAGTAAGAATCTAGCAGCAATATAGTTACTACTCAGCAAATCTGGGTAATAAATTCTAAATAAAATTAAACAATTTTTTTTCAATGAAATATTCTTGATTCTTTATTACTTATGATTCAAAAACAATATAATTTGTACCTAAAACAATAATATTATACCAAAAAGTAATATATCGCAAAATAGAAAATAGATATTATTATTATTGTTTTATTTTATCAGGTTAAAAATCGAGATTCACCAAAATAATGTAATAAATAACGTGAACGCAGGTAATTTACAGTTATTTAGTCTTAAGTAGCTTTAACAGTCTCTCTATCTTCCTAATTTGTTATCTTTTAAATATATATTTTCCTTCACATCTGTGCATTATTAATTATAATTAATTAGTTGTGCTGAACTAAAAAAATTAAGTCAGTTAAAAATTTTAAGGGATAAAATAAAAATTATTATAAATGATGATGACGATTTGAAAAATATTGTAGAACTTTTGATAGAATGTGAGGAAAGTTTTTCCATATAGAATGGTACACATAAAGTTAATTTAAAATTGAAATTTGTACCTAAGTAACATTGTAGCTTTAATAATAATAAGCAGCACTACTTGTTAATATATATATATTTAATTTAGAAAAGTAATGATTTTGAACAGAATGTTTATAAATGACATTTACAAATCCTGAAAATAGTATAAATGAATTTAATTTTAAGCTTGCATATTTCAAATTGACATCTTTTTTTTATGTTGCAGAAAAAAAAATTACTGCACGAGGGCAGTCAGAAAAATTGAGACCAGAAGATGAAGACACATTAAAGAAACACTGGTTATTTCTGATAAATAATTTGGATGCAACACATGTCATCATGGATTTGATTTCATATGAAGTTTTTGATATAGATGACAAGAGGGAAATATTGAGGATTTCATCCCGCAGGGAAAGAACTGAATTAATGTTACTGAAGCTGTTAAATGCTGGACCAGGTCCAGCCTTCAGATGCTTTTTGGATGTTTTGAAGAAAGACCACAGTCACATTGTGGATATGATGAGAGTGGGTACATGAAGATGAGAGAATGGGTACATTAAACATAAGATAATGGGTACATGAAAGATGAGAGAGTGGGTAAAATCGCAGGTACTATGTCTAACTGCATGAAAGTTATCTAATTTAACTTGAAGTTGCATAAAGAACAAAGCAGAATGGAAGGATATGTGTAGCTTTAGATTTTGGCAAGTTTCACATTCTAGTGTGACATTATGAACTGATTGGTTAAACGTTTAACTTGAATCCATAGGCTAATAAAACTTAATAAATGTTAAACACCTCCCTATTATTGTACAAGTTTGAAGGCCAGACTTACTGTTTGATAACACTTTGGATATAGAATAAACATTCAAGGGTTGGCTTATGGTTAGTTTTTTTGCTAATAACTCATGCAATGAGACAACTGACAAAAGAGAAAATAATAAAATCATAAGCTCTGAAATCGTTTGTCCTTAATGGAGCAAAGTTTCCATGCACAAATAGGATTACAAGTCTCTTATATATTAATCAGCAAATGTCACTCTGTTCACTTTGACCTACAAATTTCACTCTGGTCAGCTTGACCAACAAATATTCGTCTGGTCAGCTTGACCAACAAATATCACAAGAAAGGCATTAATTTTAAGGCTTGAATATGTAATTGTTGTTTTATTTAAGTAAGTTTATTTTTCTTTTTTTTTAATGTATAAGTGTTAATCTCTTCATTCACTTTTGTTAGAGGCTATTCCTAGTGTGTACCAATATTGATGGTGTGTACCAATATTGCTGGTGTGTACCAATATCGATGCTGTGTACCAGCAATAATATTTAAAATTATTTTTTATAGTAATATGCCTTGCGATATAACATATGGCGAAATCTATTAATCGAAATATCCTGAGTTTTAAGGTTGACAAATTTATTATAAGAAACAAGTCAATATGTAAATGTAGGAATATTGAGAAGGAAGTATCTTATCAGCTATTTGTTCATTTTTTGTTAATTTAAGACAGCTTTTTGAACTTGAAGAGGAAAAAACAGTTTTTAATTTTTTATTTTATTATGCTAATATTTCGATAACGTATTTATTCTTTAATATTTATCATAAAAACATTGTTACACTAAAATATTGTCTAAAATAGTAGTATTACATAAGGAGTTATGATGTATTCAGGTTTGAGAAATGACCAACCCTATAGGCGTCTATAATCATTTTTATCTCTATAGACCATACTATTTTTAAAAATATGCATTGTATGTTAAAAACATATACACAAAAAACATATTTTTTGAAAATAATTTAATTTGAGGAAAATAATATGTATTATATTTTAGTGTTACTTCTGTATGTATGATCAAATATTATTATACAAAATAAATGTTGTTTATTATGCTTGAAAGATATAAAATAATGCACATGAGATATTTGGAAATGCCATTAAAAATCCAAGACAATATAACTTAAAATAATGTTAATGATGTATATTTTATTTAACTTGTTATCTCGGGATCTTAAGAGTTTTATGGGATGCTAAAACATTTGATAAAAGATCACTGCAAACTAATGGCATATAATATCAAAATTACTTTATGAATTATGAGATGTATACAAAGTATGGTGCCTACAAACACCATGTTCATTACTAGACATATAACTATATTGGTTAGTGTTTTCAAATCAGTCATGTACAGTCAGCAGTAGAAATGAAAAAAAATAAATAAGAGTTGACTGAAAACATTTAATGGTCATCACAGACTTCAGCTTTGATTTCCTTGCTTCAAATGAACAATTGAGTAATGATGAGGTTTTAGAAGAGTTGTTGCTATTTTAATTACTTTGACCAAAAAAATCTAGAATACAATTTCAAAGCAGACGCTATAGAATTTTAACAAATTTTATATGTGTGAAATCTATTTCATAGGAAGAATTATTGTTAATTCCTCTGCTCAAACAATATATTTTTTCTTTGTTGCCTTTTGTCAGTTTTTGCAGGTGATAAAAATCGTATGTTAATTAATGTAGTATGTTAAATGGTTTTTGTTCAAGATAATATTAGTTTATACAAATTTGGAAATATCAGTTAGTATAATTGGTAATTATTTTCTTAAATATATTTTATGAAAGTTAAAAAGAAAAAATTGTTTATGATTTAAATTAAAATTACAGTTACCCGGCTGTTCCCTAATATATATATTTATATATATTTTTATATATATATATATATATTTAGCTGATTTTGAACGTTAAGTATTTTTTTCTCTAATGAATGTCTTGTCTTGTGTTCCTGTTTTAACACTGAGAGGATATCCAAGAAAGATAACTCAAATTTTGGTGTTTCTTAAAATAACAGTTTTTATTGTGGTTCTAGATCACGATTTCTTGTACACCACACTACACAGTCAAGTACAACACTGTTCTCTTGGTACACGCTACAAAGTTCACTGAACTTCCTTCAAGTTCGTTCATTCAATTCAATGTAAAATGTTCATCGTTGACGTTGACAGTATCACAAAGCGTCATTTTAGATAGCAGCTACTATCCATTTGTTGGATAATAAATATTTTACAAAAATAGTATTACAAACCAGTTATAAAGAAGTAAATTACACCCTCTTAGCTTTTACACTTAAATGTGGAGATATCCGGATCCGGAATCCGGATCCAGCAAATAGTAAAATACCCTATCCGGTGGTTCACACATATTTATATATAAAAATTAAAGGTCTATATTTTATTACAATAGGGTACTTAGCTCCTAATTTTAATTCCCACTGGGCAAGGGGCCAAACTGTCTATTTTAGTAAATGTTTAATATTTTATAGTCATTCAAAATTTTAACAATATTGAGAAATATAAATAAAGGTATGTATTTTGAAATGTATTCAAATGAACGTGTTTCGCACTTTATTTCTTGAAATAAATTGGCCATGGGGCCCTTAAAAGTCGTATTTTGCTTATACGAGCTTTATAAAAAATCTTTTATGCGTTAGCTACAGAGTAAATGATAGGAAATAACGAAACTTTGTATACAAAAACTTGGTAGCCCATATTAAAATACTTACAGTTTCTTAACTTTATAAAAATCAAAGTATGTCTGTGTGTGTTTGCATGTCCTTTATAGCTGACTAAACAATTCATCCGATCATCATGACATTTTTTGAGACTGTTAAGTACCTACCCGGAATGGTAACTGGCATATTTTTTCTAAATTTAACACTCATGGGGCACCGGGGGCCCATAATGTCATTTGTTGCTTGTGTGAGCTATATAAAAATTACTTTAAGCGCTAGCTACTGTGTAAATTGTTGGATCTTAACCAAATTTTGTATGTGACAACTTGATAGCCAACATTAAAATAGTTTAGGGCACTGAACTGCAAATAGTCATTCCTTTGGGGCTGGGGGCCCCAAAATTCATATTTCTTAAAGGTTTAAGATTTTATTCACCATTCAGTCATTAACACTCTTGACAAATAATGACATATGTATCCATTATTATACAAATTGAAATGAACAGGTGTTTTGAACTTTATATCTTGCACTGTTTGGGCCCTAGGGCCCTTAATGTCGTTTTTAAAAATAATCTTATATGAGTTATATACAAATTAGTCTCTACTTTGGCTGCTTAGTAAATGAATAGATCTTCACCAAACTTTGCATACGAAAAACTTGGTAGCCTATATTAAAATATTATAGACACTGCACTTCTAATGCCAATATCTTTGGGGCCAGGGGGCCCAAATGTCTTATTTCGTATATGTTTAAGATATTTTTCCTATTTAATTTTTAAAGATCTTGAGAAATATAGCCACAATAAAAATGAACTAAAATGAACAGGTTTTTGAAATTGACCTCTTTCACAGAATGGGCCGGGGGCCCCTTAATGTTATTTTCACCCTATATTAGGTATATAAGAAGTAGTTTAAGCGTTATATAATGAGAAAATAACTGGATTTTGACCACACTTAGAGTATAAAAACTTAAAAGTCTATATTACTATAGGGCACTGAACTCTTAATTTCCATTCCTTCGGAGCTTGGGGCTACAAAGTCTTTTTACTGAACTTTAATCATTGTATTCCCTATTCAATTTTACACGATATTCAGGAATAAAGCTTGATTACAATGGCAATAAAAAACTATATTATCACTTATTTTCGGGCCGGGGCCTTTAATATCGTTTCTTCTTTGTACGCTATTTAATTATTATCCGTTTGCTATGAAACTTCGAATTTTTTTTCAGACTTCCACGAAGGTATCTTCAGAATTGTTTTTAAACATACCACTCATTGCTTTCTTTTAATTTATTCATTTTTACTGAGATTGTTGCACGACGTGCCTGCTAGTATAATATAAAAACACTCGATACATTAAAATAGTTAACTTAAATTGAAGAATAAAAAAAAAGTTATTTGCATTCATGGGTGCTAGCAGAAAATTTTCTAGGGGGGGGGGCAAAATTTTTCGAAGTGATTTTTTCCCATAATTTTCTAGCGCTATAGGCATATTTTTGGGCGGTCACGTGAATATTAATCAAAATTCTATACAAATCAGTACTACTTGTTGTTTATTAATAGTGTGATAAAATGTACATGTAAACCATTTACTTATGTGGAAGTGTCAGGATCATATAACCCCAACACTTAAAACCTTCTGATATAAGATTTTTTTTAAATTCGTTAATCCATGTGCTTCTGTTGTCCAACGGTTGTGCGCAGTACTTTTGATCTCAAAATAACAGGTAGTGGATCGAACTTCGTATGAGGGCTCTTTTTTTTTCTTCTTTTTAAAAATTATTTTTATTTTTTTTGTTTATTATTTTATTTTTTTCTTTCTTGGCAACTTCTTTTTTGACTACTTTATATTATCTATAATTTATAATCATGAGGTTTTGTAAGTACAGCATTTCTGGAAGTGCTGACAGTGAGGGCGAGGGGATGAATCCGCGTGCTGGAGGGGTCAAGCAGGGGCGAATTAAGACTGCACGGGGCCCCTGGCTGCAATTCAAACTGGGGCCCTATCGAGCCAGCGTCCATTTAAATAAAATGATTGCTAGCAGCTAATATAAGACTGTAACTTGTAACTATTCAGCCAAAAAGATTATTCATGAAAAAAATTGAACTCGAAGAACTGTTTGCCGGCATCCTAAAATTGAGTGTAAAAAGACAAATACATTTTTAAAACAAAATAATAATAATAAAATTTTTAAAAAAAAGGAATCCAACGCTTGGGGTCGATCCTCAGATAGCTTGCAACGCAAGCCTAAGCGAACATGAGATTTTGACGGAAATTGTAAATTTAAAAAAGTAACAATATTCTTTAATATTTTCTATTATTGAGCCTATTAAATCATGTTTCTCAATTAATAAGTGTATTGGGTCGAACAGAGATCAGATTAATAGTAGATAAGATTTTGTATTAATTTATTTAATTTATGATATTTTGTCAGGGATTCATAAAAACATCTGTTCACCTTTATTATAAAATATACTAAGTTTGTGGGCCCGTTCAGCCCCTCCCTAAATCCGCCATAGGGATCAAGTGATCACGCTGTGAAACAAGACTATACAAGGATGGGCCACTGTTATGGGGTAGCTTGAAACCAGGCATTGTAAAGACCAACATTTCAGAATGAGGCTTTTAAAGAATATGAGATTGAACATAAATACAGTTAATACAGTTTAATTATGATCCTTACTACCGCCGATGCAAACAACTACGTCCGTTATTGGTCACGTCATATTAACAACTCCTTAAGTCTGGAGGCCACGCCTCCAGTCCCCGGTTTACAGTACATCAGTATTTAATGTCACTCATGATGATTGAAGCCTCTGGTACCAACACCCCCCAGATTAAGACGGGAGTAAGGGTGGATACCATGACCAGTTCTGGTCTCTTTGATGTTAGCCCCTGGTCTGGTTTGGACAATCGCAATCATTTCCCTTGGTCAGTGCTTGGCACAGCTGACCTTTAGAAAACAGAGTCTACATTTAGCACCTCTAAGCTTCTTGACGCCGTTCGGTCTATTCATCTATCCTGGCTACCGAACGGGGCATTTCACACATCTTTGTCAGTCCTGACCAGACCACCGTTACTTACCAGCAACAGAAATCTTTGATCTAAAGACCCTTTAACTACCCTAATTTTCGACAATATAGAGAATATAAAAATAATTACCCAGTAAAATGAGATCAGCATCAGCTTAGTTACTGTCTCTTTATTTTCTCTTTACTTTAATAAAGTGTCTGTATATCTGTGTCCATTTTTTAAACTCCACAAATCCAGGGGGGGGGCAAGCGCCCGCCATCCCCCTTTGCCACCCCCTGCGGGCGCCCATGTTTACATTGTTGTTGTATTATGTATATAAATAATAACAATATAGACTTTTAAAATAGTATACACTTTTTGGGAGCCTTGGGTTTCATCAACAATGCAAGCTCAATGCAAGATTGTTGAATTTCCATTATTAATTCACAAATTCATGTAGAATAAATACAAATATGTTGTAAATCATAAAGTTTAATAAAACAATTATTTATAATTTCAAATAATTAAGGGGATGATCTATTTTAACCCACAGGGAGATCATTTTAAAACAAAATCTCGGGGCGACTTTGTTTTGCAATAAAATCTCCGGTGGAGACTTTATTTTGTGGGATACTTAATTTAGTGACACCGGTTCAACTGTCATGGGTGATTTTGCTATGCATGTTTTTAAATTAAATTTATACCTGATTTAAATTTTTAGTTTACATCCTGTGTGCTATTTGTTGTACGTAAATTGTCTCAATATTATATAATTAAATTGTTATGTGTATATAAAACTATATTTTGCATTCTCAATAGTAAAGTAAGGCAAAAATTGTATATTTAAAGCAGAAAACCTAACTTAAAACATCGCACACAGAGAAATACTTAACAAACAATTCAAATTCATAAGAACTAAGGCTAATATTTCTATTTCTAATTCAGAGGGTTTGAAAATATGTATCATTTTTAAACACTCATTTCACCAAATGAGACACTTGCTGAAAATAAAAACAAAAACAAAAATAAATATAATAAGAATGATTGTAGGTAATCTCAAACAAACCAGATATATTTTACATATTTGGAATTACTTAATGTCCTATATTCTGCAATTATCCTGATTTTTAAAACAAATCCTTTATATTACCTAGTGGTGTCTGCCTGATTGTTTGCCTTATTGTTTTCCGAAAAAACTTTGGATCGATTTTTAGCCCACTATGCTAGCGAGCTGAAATTTTGCAGGCAGACTCTAGCTGAAGATAAAAAATGATCTATAAAAAATTCAGATCGGTCGAAAGTACTGTAATTGAATTTATACATTTTTAGATGCATGCTATGTATCTCTATGTAGCATGTTAATTTTTGTGTTCGAGTGTTACGGTGTATATTATATTGAACATCCTTTTTTAATATTTTCCAGTCGTGAGCTGTGCGTATTTAAATGACGATAATTGTTTTAATACATATTCCCCATCTGTAAATCTTTATGCTAATCTGTCGCAGTGCGCTTTTTTTAAAACATGTTTTTATAACCCTGTTCCCGTGATCAAACCGAGCACAAATTTAGTAGGCAGACTATAGCAGTTTTTTTATTTACTATACATTTTTTATTTTTTTGGATTGTTGTGTGATGCGTATTATAATGAACATACCTTTAGTTATGTTTCGTAAATAAAGGATTTATATTCATAAACTTTGTTTTTTACGAGTTTTTTTTAATTCAAAAGCCCGATTAACTTATACTTGTTTGATAATGCGAAATATTCAACTTTTTGAAATTTACACAATGTATTTCAAAATTGTTTGGGTAATTGACGTCATATAATATTTTACGGCGAGAAACACCACATGCTCTATCAATCTCGAAACCAAAACGATTATGATTTTACGTCTATATTTTCAATTAAATATATCTAATATATAAAGCTCAGTTGGTGTTTGTATGTTTGTATGTTTCACTTTTTTACTTTCTGTTAGACAATCACGGAAAAACCAAATGACGGACGGGGACCAAATTTGGCAGGACGGTTCCTTTTACCCTGAAGGTGGTTTTAAGTTAGTTTTTATATTGTCCCTTTTGCCCGAATGACGTAAATTAAATAATCAGAAAATGTAGAGACAAAGAATAAAAAATTTAACCTCATTTCTGTATTGAACAAATTTACGCGGACGTTCAAATGCCGTTCAAAGCGAGTTACTTATTGTGACGTTTTTTTCCCCAATACTTTATTTTCAGCGCAGCGCATTAAAAAAATATTATAATGTCTAATTACGGTGCGCACATTTTCGTGTACGCTTTATAATTTGAGCTGTGTAGTACAAATAATTGTCATTTTCTTTACTGTTACTTTCTATATATTAGATAGACACGTAAACATATTTAATTACAACTGCCACACGATGCATAAGATTTAATTGTTTACACGTTTAAATTTAATTGCGAATTTGTTTTAATTATTTTCTATTTTATAACTCGACATTTAATAAAAACCTATTCATGTAATAATTTTGTCAGTATTTTTTTCAAACTATTTAAACTTAGGCTACCGGACCTATTAACATAAGTAGATTAAACTAAATAAAGTGATCCTGAAAACGCTTAATTATTTTGTATTGCGAATTGAATATATTATGTTCATTCCTTTGATGTTGGATTAACATAGGCAATTTTAAAATCAATTATTATCTTATCTTATCTATACAGACGCTCCTTCTATGCAGAAGATAGTTGCGTCCACAGACCATGACAGATGATCTGTTGGCAAGTGATGCAGCATTCACAGGCCACGGCTTTGTGGGTTCCACGCATTACCCAGCCGCCTAACTACATGTAGTGTTATGTACCCATTCGGAGCGGGGTGACTCAGGGACGCCCTAGGCCCCGGGAACAAGCCCTTGCCTTCACACGGATTCGAACCCGTGACCATCGGTACGACAGTCCAATTATTGTCATGGTTTCACATGCGTTTTTAACATACAATTTATTTGTTTGGTTTTTTTTTGTTTTTTTTTAAATTAGGAATATAGCCTAATTTCTTTATTTATCTTTATTACCTTTATCTCATAGACGCTGTTGCAAATATTGTATTAATTACAATTGTGTTACGATGCAGTGTCGTAAATATATAAGAGCTTTTTTAGTGACGACAGTGGCAGAGATCTTTTGGAAAAATGTCAACAAAGCAGTGGCCTTTCTTTAATGGATACAAAAAAACAAACATAAAAATATCAACTGAGCTTTATATATTACATATGCGTTTAAATTATTTTAATTTTAATTATTTTCACGATGCATTGTATTAATAATTTACATGCATTGAATAAAATTGGGATTTTTAAAAAAATAATTCATTACTCGACATTTAATTAAAAACCATAGATGTAGCGAGTTTATTTTATGTTGAAAGTTATGGCCTATGTCAAATAAACGTACACTTTAAAACAGTTTACTTAAGCTTTATATACACTATACATTACAAACTTTCGATACCGAAGTTATTAACAAAACTTGACTAAATTTAATGAAGTGATCCCGAAAACGCTTAATTAATATGAATTGTGAAATGAATATGTTTTTATGTTCAATCCTTTGTATTCAGAATAGCATAGGCCATTTCTAAAATTGCCTTTTAATCATTTTTAATATGCAATTATTAATAGACGGTTGAATCCTTTTTTTTTCTTCATTTTTTTTTCAGATATAAAATCTGGTGTGTGTGTGCATTGAAAATAATTTACAAAATATGATTCCTTATCCGAAATAGGGAACACAAAAAAATTATTCCTTTTTGAAATTATACACATTGATTATAAACCGTAAATATAAATCGTAATATATAGAGACATACAAAATGTTAAATATTTTTTCCCTGTGTAAACAATTATGAATACGTCAAAAGGAGGAGTTATTTTGGTCCAGTACATTTACTTTATAACAAGACTTTATTTTATGCGGCCAGCTTTCTATATTGTCTAAATATGTTGTGCACATTTTTTTAATATCATTTTAATACGACCTGTTTATTTTTTTAGAAGTATTTTAGAAAGTACATTTATAATTTTGTTTATTTGCGCTATAAGTCACTTAGCTTTTGCCTTTGAAAGAGATAGTTCCACATGTTCTTTATCTCATAGACGTGGTTACAAATATTATATAACTTACAATTGTGATACGATGCAGTTTCGTAATTATATATTAAATTTTTCAGTGACGAGGGTGGTAGAGCTCTTTCGGAAAACCTATAAGTTATGTTAATTTTGTACAAGTGGGAATGAAATTTTAAATATAGTTATTATGGTCGGCAAGAATCATTATTTAATAAATCATATCTTTTAAATAGTAAGGTTATGTTAAAAGGCACTGCATTAAGTGAAAACAACTCACGCGGTAAAATGGCATTACTCTGTTTCTCATAAGAATTTAACTAAATAAATGTATCTGAAATTTAACTTGGCAAATAAAGTTTTTAATAACCAGCAACTAATACTTGGATAAAGGGTCAGCACACTCCCGCTACAAAGTGCGGGTATTTTTCTAGTATATAATTAATGAGAAATATATGTTATGATAAATGAGAACTATATATATATAGTAATTGAGAAACTATCATGTAATCCACATCTCAATGAAGTTATTAAAAAATGAAACAAAATCCTAGGCTTTGAAAAAATAAACTTTTACAAATATAATAGAGATATAGAAGTACCCACCCACCAAAGAAAACATTGATAAACTAGAAGAAATAAAAAAAAAGAGCTGGCAGATTCATTAGTGGAGAATATTCAAAACTCACAAGAATAACACCATTAGTTAAATCATTATACCTTGAAACACTAGAGCAGGGGTCTCCAAACTACGGCAGCAGGCCAGATGCGGCAGTCGAGGTCCTCTCATCCGGGCCCTGGATACTTTTTAATCTCCAAATTTTTTTTAAAAAACGTAAAAAACCAGGTTTTTGACTATAAATCCTTTATGTACGAGACGTAACTAAAAGAATGTTCATTATAGTACGCAGCGCAAGACCATCCAAAAATACAAAATTGCAGTTGTGTCGTAAAACTTGTTTAATAATAATAATAATAATAATAAATTGATTATTTATATAGCGCTATATCCCAGTAAGGAACTGGGCTCACAGCGCTTTACATGAAAGAAATAACATACTTATAAGTATTAAATTAACATTCATATCACAACAAACACACAAAATTACAATACATTATACATAAGCTACGTTAATCATTTACCAGTAATGTTGTTTCATCAATTTTAAAAATAAATTTTGAAAAGATGTGTCTTAAGTGCAGTCTTGAAGGACTTGGTTGTTTGAATACTACGTATGTGTAATGGTAGAGAATTCCATTGTTTGGCTGCACAAAAAGAGAACGACCCTTTCACCAAACGTTTTGGTGCGTGTCGTAGGAACAGAGAGAACGCGTGTGTCTGCAGAAGATCTTAGCTTGCGAGTGGGTGAGTAGACCGACAAAAGTTCAGTAAGATACGATGGGCATGAGTCCGAAAAGAAATTGTGACAGAGAACGGCCAGTTTGTAATCAATACGGGCTTGTATAGGCAGCCAATGAAGTGAGCGAAGAAGTGGAGTAACATGGTCATGTTTTTTTGCCTTGAGCACCAGTCTGGCAGCTGAATTTTGAACTTTCTGTAGTTTTTCAATGCATTGTTTTGGCACACCTGACAGAAGAGAATTGCAGTAATCCATACGAGCCAGTACAAGAGCACAGACTAGTGTTTTTGTGGCACTAACTGTTAAGTAATGACGGATTGAGCTGATCTGACGAATGGCAGTGTAGGCAGAGCGACAGATGTGATTGATGAAGTTGTTAATAGACATGTTGTTAGAAATAATGTAGCCAAGATTCCTAGTCGATGTTGTGAACAGAATATCCGAACTGTCTACGTGAATTGACTTCGGAAGTGACAAAGTACTGCGTGATTTATTGTTGCAAAATAGAAGTGCTTCAGTCTTGTCATCATTCAGCTTGAGTTTGCTTAACGTCATCCAAGACTTCACTTCACCAATGCACTCCTGCAACAATTGGACACCGGAGTCCATATTAGAGGGATCAGTGTGAGTATATAGTTGAGTATCATCTGCAAATGATTGGCTTTTAACTGAATGCTTTTCAAGCAGTAGAAGTAGCGGTCTTGTATACAGTACAAAAAGTACCGGACCCAAAACAGAGCCCTGAGGCACACCATAAAGCAAGTCAGCTTTGTTAGAGATACAACCATCTACTGATACTACCTGTGATCTGTTAGATAAGTATGATTGAAACCAAGCCAGAACTGAACCAGAAATTCCAAAATAATTTTGCAGGGTTTTCAGCAGTATTTGATGGTCGACAGTGTCAAAGGCTGCACTAAGATCTGTCCAGTGCGAGCAGGAGATCATTTGTTACCTTCAACAGAGTGGTCTCTGTGCTGTGAGAAGGTCTGTAGGCCGACTGATTAGGACTTAGAAGAGTGTGGTCATTTAGATAATGCGCACCAATCAGGAATATGTTTATATGTGTTGCCAATAAAATACGCACCTTATTGCGCGACAGAAAGGTTGTTCAATATAATACGCATCACGACACTCTTATCTAAAAAAATTACATGATACATAGAAATAAATAAAATAATCTAAAAATTCAATAAATTTAATTACAGTACATGCGATCGATCTGAAATTTTGAGACGTTGTTTTTATCATCGGCACAAAACTGCCTGCTATATTTCAGCTCGCTAGCTTACGAGGAAGTGGTTTAAAAATCGATCCAAATTTTTGGCGACCGACAAGCAATCAAGCAACCAGACACCATGAGTTAATTTAAAGGATTTAAAAAGATGCTATTTTTCCCTGTAGTTTACCACAAAACTGTTTCTAGTTGTCCCACTAACTGCTGTTTTAAAGTTAATGCGCCCTCTGGAAGAAAAGTTTGGAGAATTCTGCACTGGAGGATAGAAAAACGAACAAAACATAGACTCCTGACCTTTGTTAACAGATGCCTCAGAAATATTCTGAAACTAAAATGGTTTGACCAAGTCGAAAACTCCCAGCTGTGGGAGAGGTGTGGATAAAGAACAGTACAGCAACAAATCATGGAAAAAAGTGGAGATTGACTGGACACACCCTTAGGAAAGATAACAGCAGGGCTAGGCAGGCCTTAAATTGGAACCCCCAGGGCAAACGACAACGAGGAAGACCCAAGCGTACATGGAGACGGAGCATGTTGGACGAGGCTGGAGGAACTGGGAAGAGCTGGGAAAATTTGAAGCGACTGGCAAGGGACCGTATATAGTCGCGAGCTTTGTCAGAGGCCCTATGTTCCACAAGGAACTCAAAGGACAGATGATGATGATGAATTAATTCTAATTTAGAACTACAGCACAAAGATAACTTAATACAATCCTCAAACAGGCATAAGGATAGAAACACATTTCTTATTCTGTATGCAAGAATAACTAAATATCAATTTTCATTCTTCCCTTCCGGAATTCGGCGTGTTATGGTTTGCCTGAAGAAAGCAGGAAAACCAACACTTTATCAATATTTAAAAATCTAATAAGAATGCAGGACTAAACACAAATCACAGATAATCGTAGGACGCCATAATCGTATGTATAGAAGGAGCATCTGTAACCGATTAGATAAGATAAGATATAAAAAAGTATAAGCGGGACAAAGGAGGACATAATAAAACAAAAAGGAGGACATTTTGAATAACTAACTTGAGCCGTACCGGATTAAACTCACAGTCAGTGCAATATTATTATAATACCTGCCACTGCTCATGCAAGAGTCTTAGCAAAAAATATTAATTTTTGGCTTGTAAAAATAATTTAAGATTGCAGTATTGGTCAAACAATTGCACATCATCTACAATCTACAATAATATATTTCTCTCTCAGATGCAATATGCATGCCAAAAGGTCATCACATTTATTGTCTTTGATTTTTATCTTAAATTAAATCCAATTAAAGCATTGAAAATAATCAAAGGTTTCAACCACTTTTCTAAGTAACTTATGCATGCGCCATAAACCAATTTAACATCTGCCATAATATAGTTTTATTCTTCTTCTCGGCCACTTACTTTCAGTCTTCTCAATATCCACTCACTCTGAATAAAATAAATGTTTCCTCATTCGTTTTTTCAAAACGTCCAATGTTGTGCAAGGACGGCTCATAACATCCTTTACTGATGATTCTTTTCTTTTAAACACAGTGACGGTAATATTCTAGATTTCTATATTGTATTTTTTTAAAAAATAGCCATAATTTAGGATTTTAGAAGTAAACGTACGATGTAATAGTTGTCACAATGGTACATAAAAATTATAATACAAAATTTTAAAAAAGCCGGACATTTTAAACGATTTTAGCTTTACCTGCCGCACGGAGCACATTGAGCTAAAAAGGAATACGTGTCCTCCTTTCGCCGGGACGTCTGGCAACCCTAAACTCAAGGTGGGGGGGGGTGGGTCGATTTACGGAGTTTTTGAGTTAGGGAAACTGGCGTAATAGGCACAGATTATTCAAGGACAATGTTGATATTGAAGAGTGTGGGGGAGAAACAGCCATAGCGGCTAAAAGGCTTGAAGGGAAAGAGGGGCGGTGATGTTTCATATGACAGGAGCCAACTGCTTTGACATACCAACACAAGCCCGTGAGAGGAGTCACCTTCCCTCCCCTCCCCCACTTTACTCCATCGACAGTGGGATGAGGATATTACGATTTTTTTTCTTTTTAAAAGAAAAACTGTAATATCATATTGTTATTTGTATGATAAGAAGCCCCGAAAAATCCACAAACATAATACAAAATAGAGTGGAAAATCATTGTTTACAAAGGTACCATTGTCTTGAAGGCCTCCTCATGTGTAAAGTTGAAAGCCTTTGCAACATTTGACATCCAAAAATGTGTCAGATCTGCCTTTGTTTACAAATTCAATACGTGCCTAATTATTAGACTGAAGTTCAAGAAGTGCCTCTGCCAAACCGTTAATGCTCATCTGGTACGTCCTCAACGTCAAACGAAATGGATCTACAATCCAACTGATTTTATGCGAATAAATAACTGGAAAGTAAACAGTGAACCGCTCTTTGAGCTTCGTAAGATATCTGATAACTATATCCTTGATGTCGTAAAAAGTTATATTAGCTTTCAAGTACAAAGCCAACTTTAAAAAGGCCACTTACTCGTTTACTTCTGCTTTGTGTTTCCTATATGAAATATTTAATACAAATGCGGACATTCTGTATCTGAATGTAATTAATTTGATATGTTCAGCGCATTTACATGCTTACAAATATCAGGTAAGTATGCTAGATGTGCAAACCAACAATAGCTCTGAAACGTAACAGCCAGTGCATCCTTTGACTACCCAGAATAGTTTGAAGTTCAGCTTTCAGAAACAACACTCTGTTCATAACATTGTCGCGTGAAAGCCACCGTTCCTTTGTGTGACAAAGTAAGTCGATATATTCAGCCTAACCATCTTTACATAAATAACGAAATAATCGTATTTGCCATGCATGTCCTTTAACGAAATTTACAATCTGGATAATATCATGCATGATGACCTCCATTTCAGGTTCCATATATTTCACTAGCAGAACTTGACGATGGATCATACAGTGGTAAACTTCATTTTTGGGATCCCTCTTTTTAACAAAGCCGAAAAAACTTACATGACACAACATAACTGGAGCTCAATCAACAGACACAGCAATACAGTCTTCCCATTTTAAATTTACTTTTTAAAAGTATTCATGAACTTTATTGAATACATCAATTCCTTGACATCAAAGTTCGTGTGGAGCACAAAACAACGTTTCCTCTTCATTGTTTGAAAACCTTTGTATCTAATATATACAATAAGCTGCGCATTACTAATGACGTTAGTGGTCTCATCAAGCTGAATAGCAAAGAATTTACTGGCATTTATGGAAGAAAGTACTTGTTCCCGAACATTTTCGGCAAATGTAGAAATTATGTCGTTCAAAACTTTTGCTGAAAAAGGTACTGAAATTATTTTCATACATGGATCATACAGTGGTTAACTTTAATTTTGGGATTCCTCTCTCTTGCAAAAACCGAAAAATCTTATTAATAAACCGAGCCTTTTGTAAATATACATATTCATGACGGATTTTGATTTTAAAAATAAAAATAAAATTAAAAGCTTGAAATCTGGCGGATTCTAGTGGATTTTATATGTTACTAATGAGACTGTTTTATACCCAGGAATTACATTTTTACCCCGAATGGGGTAATTTAGCCCTGTTCGGCGACCCCTGCTTTATTCTTTAATTTCGACCTGAAAAATAATGATATATTTTATTTTTAAATTTAAAATATAAATATATTTTTAAAATTTAGACATAATTAAGTAGCATTGTCGATATTTACGCTGGGGAAATTCATTTAATATTTGTTTATTCTACATTCTAAACAAATACTTTTTTTTTAAAAACAAGGTAATGACAGTAGATATTAGGATCTTTGAAAATTCTAAAAATGATTATTACATTGTATGAATATTTGAAAGGTTAAATATATGACCCCACATTACTAATTTCCATCAAATACTTTTGAAAAAACGAAAATGTAAAACAAATATCCTAACTAATAAATGTATTTATATATTTCAGGCTTAAAATTGTAATTCAAAATGTGAACATTCAACATAACGAGCAGTTTGTTGGAGAAGGAACCATTAATGTGATACGCAGTGGATCCCAATAAGAGGAAACTTTCGAACAGAATAAAAAATTATACTAAATAAATCATCAGATTTTGTTTACTAATAAACGGTGCTATAAAATTCAATTTCATATTTTTACCGTTAAAAATATATATGTAAATAATCATATCTAAGTTTATATAAGTAATGAATTAAAGTGTGCACAAGCTTTTCAATAAATTTTAGAAACGTATTTTACATTTCATTTTCCAAACATAGAGTAATTATATTTGTTTAATTAAATTAATTAAACTTAGTAATTAAGGAAAACAATAATAATATATTGTAATTTCTAAGATCATTAGTATCCATATCATGTGAAAAGAATTATGTATCGTAATAAGATATGGAAAAGTCCCATTGTAATTATCGTAGAATCATAAATATATTAATAATAAGAATAATAATAAATTGATTATTTTTATAGCGCTGTATCCCAGTTAAGAACTGGGCTCACGGCGCGTTACATACATATAAGTATTAAAGAAACATCCATATCATAACAACCACATAAATTACAGTACATTGTACATAAGCTACGTTAATCATTTACAGGAAATGTTGTTTCATTAATTCTGAAAATAAATTTTGAAAAGATATGTCTTAAGTTCAGTCGTGTTAGTATTGATCACGGATTTTTTATAAGCCCAAGGGATCACGCCATTTGCTTACCACTTATACAAAAGGAATACTGACAATACAAAAATAGAGAGTGTTTGAGAGATGACTTTAATGGGCCAACACAGTGTATGTGTTACGTTATGATATTATGGGATCGTCATAGGTTGGAACTAAAATTTTACATTTGTAATATAGAACTAATGAGTGCTTAGTACGGCACGAGAGTGGAGTACAAAAATCAGAAGTTTAAAAAATATAAGTAGAAAGCGTTGTTTGTACATTCTTTTGAGAAAGATAAAATTGTAGCAGCTACAGTATTAGTGACATCATTGTTGTCTTAAAATAAAACGGCTACGACCATTGCTACACATTTGCATACATATAAATAATATGTATATATTAAGAAATATGTATATCCTGCAATTCAACTTGGTAATAAGTAATATTGAAATACTAATGTGTAATATTCAAAGAAATATGGGTTATTAAAGAAATCTAATTTTTTTTAGAATAAGTAAATATTTTTTTGTAATATAATGAGCTTCTATTTTAACGCTTTTTATGTTACATTATAAATAGCTTCTAAGGCTTGAATACCAAATTTGTTGTGAAAGTAATTGTTTCATATGTATATATATATATATATAAGATTCCTTTTCGTAGTACGCCTTGAAGTGGCAAAAATACATTTATTTATGAATAAGAACCTTTTATTATAAAATAAAATATAATGTGTACTTGATTTTACTGTATAATTTTGATTAGCTTCAATCCAGTCTTATGTTTTGTTTGCACGTATGTCTTTTTTAAAAACGTTTTTCTCCTTCAGTATGTGTTGATATTTCTCTAAAAGTGAATAGTGTCAATGGCAATTTAAATTGTTATGGAGACTCAGCTGTTTTAAGCATTATAATGTGTGTTTTGTAGGAGATGTTTGTTTCTGTATTTCTTTTTTTTTAAATGTGAGTTTATAAAAAAAAGAAACAACATCTTGCAGAATAGTTTAGGAAATTACTTTTCTAAATAATGTGTATTTCTTTAAATTTCGACACGCTGATCATACGGTTAGATTTACTTTTTAAAAAAAAGCAATTACAAAAATTACCAGCGAATTAAATTAAAAAGCTTGGTGCAAAATTACTTAAGCCACAAATTAATCATTTTAAGTTAATCGAGGTTTTAATTTTTTATTGTTCCCTTTGAAGATGGCATTAATTTATTTTTAAGCTGTCGAAAAATTGTACTAAATTAAACTGTTTTTTTTTCAGATTTATACAATAGATTGGTCTAAACAAGATGTTACATTTATACAATAGATTGGTCTAAACCAGATGTTACATTTATACAATAGATTGGTCTAAACCAGATGTTACATTTATACAATAGATTGGTCTAAACCAGATGTTACATTTATACAATAGATTGGTCTAAACCAGATGTTACATTTATACAATAGATTGGTCTAAACCAGATGTTACATTTATACAATAGATTGGTCTAAACCAGATGTTACATTTATACAATAGATTGGTCTAAACCAGATGTTACATTTATACAATAGATTGGTCTAAACCAGATGTTACATTTATACAATAGATTGGTCTAAACCAGATGTTACATTTATACAATAGATTGGTCTAAATCAGATGTTTCATTTTACTGATTAGATTGAATTTGAAAAAAAAATGACCTAAGTACTTTTAGAACTAAGGTCTTTAATTGAACATGTATGTTTGATATCAATCCCCTTAACTTCGTATTTATTTCATATGCGTCGCCCATTCAACTAACGGCAAAACGGATGTTACCGACAAAAACTTCGGCTATGGTAATACCAATATTTTCTGGGAGCTACAGGTATTGATTGGTTTTTACTATACAATGATTACAACGAAAACTAAAATGAATAAGAAACCTCCGAACAATAACGAATAGAATGCAAGTAAGATTATTTGTCTCTTATGGTTTTTGTAGCGCGTTTACTTCAAAAGACGGGGAAAATTTTAGATATAAATTTACGTAATTTTTTTATTTATATATATTTTTTTACACCCATCACTGTGGCCTTACAACGAATAAAGGTATGTAGGTTCCCTCACGACTTTACTACGAACTTATCAATTGTTTGTTCTAGAAAGATTGAATGCATGGTTGTTGTAGGTCTTTCTCTACATCATATTTGTTAATGTGATGAAAATTGTCCTTGTCAATCACAACGAACAAATAACATCATCTATCCATCGACGTATTTAACTGCACTTGAACCGTTTTCTTCTGGGGTTTTATTTGTGCAATATTTCGTTCCTCTGTCCTCTTTGTAAGTGCCGCCCAGTAACATTCTCATTTTCTTTTGATACTATAGTTGGCTCCTGTAGAGTTCATGGTTAGTTCGTATGCTCCATCAGTACTGATTATTTGTTGGTCCTTATATTTGCCTGAAAACTTTCCTCTACAATGTAAAATAAAATAAAAATATTTATTTTACAAGTTTCACTTGAAAATGTTACAACGGATGTAATTATAGTCTCATAACGTGTTTTTCATTGTTTCTTTTTAACGTTTTCTAAATGTTCCAAAATTGAAAAAAAAATCTTTTTTTTTCCATAGCAATATTTTTTGGAAACATAACTCCTTAAAAACTAATCAGCTAATCAAGTCTCTGACAGCAACTTCTATTACACACTTTTTAATGAATTATGTCAAGTTTTGCGTTTAAATCGAATTTTAAATGTTTGTTAGTGTTGCTTTTAACAGTTTGATCTGGCAACCCTTTCCGTATTCAAACTGTACACGGGAAGAACGAGAATTAGCATAAGTTTGTCCTTTCCTACGAAATACGTTAGTGATTTTACCCTTATTTCTATCAGAGACGTGTATTAGATTATCTTTGTGTCTTATTCCAAAGCCAGAAGTGCGTAATGCTTTAGTATTATTTTGCTCTTTCTTGTTCTATATTTTAATGTTTAAGGCTTTAAACTAGGTTTGGTACTGATTTTTAAAAAAACAATTGTTCGATTAATCAGGAAAAAAATTAATCGAAGTTCGATAATTATGTTTTTATAAAGCACATATAGATCCCATTAAGTTGCTATTCATTATTTCGCGAAATCGGTTATGTCGCTATAATTCTATTGCTTCCAAATTGTGTGACGTAAATTCGTTCTGCCATGCAAGAAATAAGGGTGAACAAACTTTTTGTTTACGTACGCACGTCTAAATAAATAATAATAATACGAGGTAAAAGTATGTAAGTTACAAAAAATTAATTTTTATTAAATTAGAACAAATATTGGAAATAGTTTCATATATTGTATTCAAATTTTAATCGATCAAAATAATTTTTATCGATTAAAATTTTTAACGATTAATCGATTAATAATTTTGTATTTCATAGCGAGATGTATTTTTCTTGTGATTACTTACGTTTTTAATTTATTAAATGCAATGTATTATGTTGTATTTTGGCTATTACAGCGCTAATTTTTACGTAATTTGTACGCAATAATATACTTTTAAAAACTGCAAGGTTACCAAAGATGGATATCAGAAATTTTTTTACAGGTTCAAAAAAACAAAAAGTAGAGCAATCGCTGGATTCCGAATTGCCGTTATTAGGTTATTTTGGGGCGTTTGCAGCATCTGACTTATCATTAGCATTGAGGACTACTGAGGCAACTGTTTCTAATTTGATTGTCACTGTCACTTCTTCATTTCATAAATTGTATATGGGAAGGTATGTCTTGACACACGACCTTTCAATTGAGTTGAAATTGCTGCTGAAACGTGATTGTTGGACCCCTGATAAATAGTATGATTGTAGAGCTGACAGTGATGGAAACAGAGTTTTTAGATATGAATGGTTATCAGACTATTCAGCGTGGCTTGTATACTAGCAAATTTTAAAAGGTGTTTTTTGCAAATATTGCGTGTTGTTTCAGCAAAAAAGTAATTCGAGGAGTTCAGAAGGCATTTGTCATCAAATCATACACAAAATATAAAGATTTCCACGAATATGCACGTAGCCACACGCATAGAAGATGGTACAAAGGCTATAATGAAGATGCAAGCAAATGTGTTGCATTATTGGAAGCCAAAGCAGTTTCTATAGGTTAATAGTTTAACTCATCATTTAGAAGACAAATTAAAAAAAATTGCAACAAGCTGGGTCCCATCATTTCTACAATCCTATTTTGCGGTATGCATGATTTAGCACTTCGTGGAAAAGAATAAAATTCTGGTAATTTTTAAGACATGTTAGAGTTTCGTGTTGAATCTGGACTGGAGTTGAAGTTCTTGGTAATCATTTTTCAATTGGTTTTTGTAGTGCTAAGTATATCTCGGCAACTACGCTATCTTGGCAACACTATAATCGAAATTTATGGGTATCTCTTGCGTGAAGACATTGTTCGTGAAGCAAATAATTCAGTTGCATTTTCTGTATTTGCCGACAGGACAACTGACAGTTCAAGCATTGAGCAGATGTCACTTGTAGTTAGATTTGTCAAAGAACAAAAAGGGAAAATGATGGTCACAGGAGAATTCCGGGGGTACATTCCAATAGTCCATAGAACAGCTGAAGGTTTAGATAACACCATCATGCAAATTCATTAGAATTTGGATTAGATATGAAAAAGCTTGTTCGTCAAGGATGCGACGGATGTTCTTCAATGGCAGGTAATTAAGGACGAGTCAAAGCAATAATTCGGAAAAAAAAAGAAATTCTAAAGAAAATGATCGACACTGAAACCATTATTTTAAAAATTTACAATGATGTAAGCAGTTATACTTGCAGATATAATTCTTTTTTATGTTTGATGTATGTACACTGTCTTCAATGTAAAAAACTTTCAGGAAATTTAGCTCAGTTATATTGTAACAACTTTAGGACAGTGTTCTAAAATTAAAAGTGAGGGGGCGGGGGAATTCCTTTAGTTTTCTTTAGTTGTGGAAAAAGTTAAAGATAAATTCGTAGTCTTGTAGATTGTTTAATCCGATCACTACATGCATTATTTGAAACATTGTTTAATTTTATTAATGGTACCGGTTATATTTCCTATTACAGTTGCTCATACAAATAGTGATACTAATGTCAATAACACTAAACTCTACTATATACTATAAAAACAATAAATAACAATATTTTGGGGCTAGATTTTTTATGATATATGGTAGGAAATAAAAATATTACGTGTGAAAGAGACCACTTAACCATTGAATTAATGGATAAGATATGCTTTCTTTTCATGTTTTTTTTCTGTTATGGGCTAGAAATATATTTTACAATTACCTCATAACTTGTCTGATTAATTGTTATTTTCAAAGAATAATTGTAATAAAAAAACAAAACTTGAAGAGATAAACGACAATATGTAAAAATGTATTTTTATTGTATGACAAGAAGCATCCCAATTTCTTTAATGAATTTTTATTGTCACATCATTTAGTAACATAGAGTGACCAATGTGGTAAAAACTGTTACATATTCAACTGCAGTAAGTGTCTTTCTTTCTTTCTTTCTTCCTTTCTTTCTTTCTTTCTCTCTCTCTCTCTCTCTCTATCTCTCTCTCTCTCTCTCTCTCTCTCTCTCTCTCTCTCTCTCTATTTCTATGTGGTGGACACACTGTTATCAGATGCTTAATCGTCCCCTCGGCGTCTTCATATATTGGGAAGCCGAGGTTCCTCCTTGTCTCAAACAATACACGTATTTCCGTGTGGGACAGTGTTCATTACTCATATGGGTGATGAGTGTATTAACTTAACGAGGTAGTTTCCATAAGAAATGCGTTTGCCATGGTGCGGTATAAACAGGTCATATTTTCTGACTAGGTCTCCAAGTGTCCAGGACAGCAGAAACTTCTCTCAGAATTGATATATTAGTCACGATTTGATCTACAGCTGCGTCATTGAGCAGTCCGGTTGCGGCTCTGCTGTAACTTCAGTAACCTAAATATGACTGGTATGTGCTTTTTCTAACGGTCCAGAAAGCTCAATGCTATCTGACCAAAATGGGTGTATTAAATCAGGAAATTGTCTGTAAAGATTTTTACCAGGCAGTCGCCATAAGCCTTTAGAGCTTCGACATCTTGATGCTTATGTTGGACGGCTTTTTTCTTTTACTACTGCATTAGTCAAAGGTAAACTAAGATCAGGAAATGCAAAATAGTATGTGGTCCCCTATTGGTAACTAGTCGCATCTGTTTTATTTTCCCGGTAATGGTACTAAGTATTCAAGTTCTTAGATCTCGTCCATGAAGAAGGACCTCCAAGTCTTGCCCTCTGTACCCATTGAATTACATTTTAAAACAAGGCTCCTTATGCTCCAACCTATGTCATCACTCCACCGTGACATGACATCCTTGTCTCGCCTTATCGCCAATGGTTTTATATTTATTTTGAAATAATTTCTACAAAGATGGTGGTTGTGTTTCGTAACGCCTCGGAGTAAAAAATGAATTTAAAAAAAAATTCAGTCCCTCTGTTTCTGCTCGCCTGCAAAGTTGTAGACAGGGAGTCTTTTGTCAATGATTGCTGTCAACCCTTAGTAAAATATTTAAAATCCTTAATGTGGAGATTTTCAATTCTGACAACTAAATTAGCTTTCTTGATATTTTGACAGCGGTTCCATGACAAACGCACAAGACAATCGCGCACACGACAAATGCGCACAGACAATTCCGCAATGACACAAATGCGCACAGGACAAACGCAAACACCGATAGTTGCGCACACGGACAATGGCACACACCGACAAATGCGGACACCGACAATCCCGCACAGTGACAAATGCGAACGGCTATATAAGCGCACACCCACAAATGCGCAAATAGTAAGTTATGCATCACCGATTTAAAGATGTTAATGGATTTAGATGGTTTTTAGCAAAAATACATCTCGTTTAAAGCTAAAAATATAATAATCATAATAAGTTTAATAATAATAGTAGACATATTTAAAAAAAAACAACTTTTAAATGTATAGCAATAAATTGTTCGTGCTAGTAGTACTCATACGTAATGATTTTTAAGAGATGTCATTAAAAAAAAATTTAATGGATATTCAGCATGTTAAACCATCGTGGGATTATGAAAGTGCGTAAAATGATTATTAAACAAATAACAGTTTATAATATTTATTCTTATGTATATAGTTGGAAATACGACGTATACATATACTAAAAATAATTGTGTGTGTTTCTTTTTTAATATTAGCCTTAAAAATAAGATTCGGCAGTGCACTTTTCTAAAGGGAAAGTACATTTTAAAACATGCATTCATGCATCCGATTTTATAAATTATTACTAGTGATTAACAGTTTTGTTCCAATCCCTCTTTCAAGCCACAGATTTATTAGGCACACAATCTTGGTTTTTTATAGTGTAGAAGAAAGTCCTAATTGAATTATCAAACTAAATACTGTTGTAAACCATGTGTCTGATATTTTATTGCACATAACTTTGCAATTAGGCTTTAAACTATCATCAGAACAATACGCAAACTGAAAGTTAAAGGTTATTACTAGGGCTGCAGAAATTAACGATTGATTTCTCGATTAATCGTTAAACAATGTTTACGATTAAAATTTATATAACGATTAATCGACCCACCACTTATAAATGTACATTAAGTCAAAAAGTTAAAAAATTCTGCGGATAAATGTAAACTAATTTCCGGACGATTACACGATTATTTTGGTTTATAATTATTGACTGACGTGAATGTTCAAAATGTTGATAAAGTTTATTGTGTCAATTGAGAGAAATCGTTTGCATACCATGCAATGTTCCCTCTTAGTCTAAGCTTCATTGGTCCGTGTGCAAAGTTTAAAAAAAACAACTCGTGTGCAAAGTTGCGCAACGTCCATTTTTTTAAAAGTATTTTACAAAATTTGCTGCGCGGTGATTCTAAACTCCTGCATGGCGTCGGTCAAATATCTGCGCAGCCACGCTACTGAAATGGAACATTGCTACCATGGTTCTAACACTTCGCTTACATATAACCTGCAAACCAAACATCCTTTACAGTATCAGAAACTTCAGATGAGACAATCTAAAGCTATGTAAACAAATTGTTCAGCTCGGCTGGTTTATATTGTCAAGTAGACAATTTCAATTTTAGACAAGTACGTTTACAATTTTTTTACTTATTACACCATGAATTAAAAAATTTTGCGTTAATCGAAATTAACGATTAATTAATAGTTTTTTTTTCAAAATTTAACGATTAAATTTAAATTAATCGATAACAACCCTAGTTATTACTACTATAATATATATTATTAAAATTTCCAGCCATATTCTTTCAATTAAAATTATTTTTGTTATTCCTCTTGATATTAAGCTTTAGTGCTTCCTCATTAATTCTGTAATAGTATAGCAGACTCTATACAAACACATATGTTTAGGGGATGGGGGGGAGGATGATATTAAGGACTATTAGCCAATAATTCAATTAAATGACAATGTGAAGAGTTTGTAGCACTAGATTTAAAATGTAATCAGTATTTTTTCATACTCTTACATTATATTAATTGTGTTACTAATTACGTGTAATAACTTATTATTTGTTATTGAATGCTTCTCAAATGTTCAGATGAAACGTATTTTTTAACAATAACTCTCAATATTTTTTTTTAAGTGTCTTGCCTTATGGAAAGTGTGTAAATGAAAGGCAACATTTTCATTAAACATTGTGACGAAAGTTTACAAATAGTTTTGATATTTTAGTATATGTCCCTAGCCATAATGGCTATAATAATTACTACCGTACTGAATCATATCTGTCAGTAGTTTAAATGGCAAAAGAAAATGTATATATAAGTTGAATTTTTATGTCAATCAAAGATTTTTAAAGTAGTGAAACTGTCATATTGTTGTGTGTAAATATATTTAAAAGTAACTAAATATATTAATGTATCATGTATTTAACATTTTCTATTTTTTAACATTGAAGTTTATGTGTGTACATGTATTTTGAAAATATTAAATCTAATTAACATTGTAAAAATAATTCAGCTACTTTTCTTTCTCTTTAATATAATTTGGTAACTTATAGAGTAGTTTGTATTATCAGTTTACCATACTGAATCATAACTGTCAGTAGTTTAAATGGCCAAAGAAAGTGGAATATATATAAGTTACATTTTTATGTCAATCAAAGAGTTATTAAGTAGTGGTCCTGTCAAACTCTTGTGTGTAAATAGATTTAATAATAATTTCATATGTGTATGCCTCATGTATGCATTTATTTTTTTCTCTTTTAAAAATTCATTTTTTTTAGAAACATTTAACTGTTATGTGTTTTATTTTTAAAAGGTTAAATGTAACTTACATTTTAAAGATAATTCAACTATTTTCTTTTTTTTTCATTACAATTTTGAAAGTAATACTTATAGGATAGTTTGTATTATCAGTTTACTCATAGCTTAAGTATTTTAGTATATCTCCTTAGGCTTAGTTGCTGTACTAATTGCTACCATACTGAATCATTTTTAGTAGATTAAATGGCCAAATAAAGTTATTTTCAAAAGTTAAATATAATAAACATTTAAAAATCATTCCACTAGTTTTGTTGCTTTTTATTTCAAATTTGATACTTATAAAGTAGGTTGTATTATCAGTTTACCGATAGTTTGGTATTTTAGTATACCTTTCTAGCCATCATCGCGAACTCATAGTTTTGGTATTTTATAATATCTCCCAAGCCATAATTGCTTTTATAATTAATTACCTACTGAGTCATATCTCTAAGTCTCTAAGTAGATAAAATGGTGCCAAGAAAATGTATTAACAATGGATAGTATCCCGAATCAGAAAGGGATCTTATTGGAATGAATACAAGCAATTGGAAACACTTTTCCAATGGACTATATTCTATAGTAAAAAGGATTCGCACAGATAATGTGACATCAATGACTGCTTGGTTTTTCTGTTTTATCAACAGAATCATAATTGGGCATGAAATCTCAAATGAAGTATGGTATAATATGAGGGCACGGGCAAGGGATTCTATGAAAAAACGGGATTATATTATGCAATGGGGTAATACTTAGCTATGTGATCCCATTAAAGTATATGTATTTTATAGGGGAAAGGGATTTACTTTACGAATGGGATCCCGTTACACAGCGGGATTATAATGGGGTATGTAATCTCAAAGAAATGTCGAATCATATGGGGAGGAAAGGGATTTGACAATTGCTGTTATGTGTGCCATCGATGACAGTATATTTTCTGTTTAATTCTCTTCCTCAAGTAACGAGTTTTTGTCTTAAGATTCAATAAACGCTAAGCACATTAAGTACCAAGGTTTCAAATGAAAATATGTATAATACTGTGTATAAATGAAATGGCAATTATTGAATTAAATTGAAAGCAATTAAAACCAGTTAGCTACGGTTCAGTTACTTTTGTATCTTTTCCTCTCATAGTGAAAAAACTAATTCGACATATAATTTTTGTTCTTAATTACTTAAATATTTGAACTAAATTATATTTAAACATGTTTTTGTGGTTTTAATTATAGCTTCATTGTCATTTTGCGCTTTTGTCGGTGTGCGCTTATATGGTATGGCATCTGTCCGTCTACGAAAGACGATAGATTTATCTTTATTATCTGCAGCTCTTGGTGTGGCTGATGAGACCAATCCTTGAGTGGCAGTCTCTTCTGCATGACACACACACGAAAGCAGTGGGGCAGTGTTTCCTGGCCTTTCTCCTCGCTCTTTTCCCGACTGCTTCTGCCCTAGTTTGCTCCTCTGCTCTTAGTGATCCTTCTTTCACTATAGCCCGCCACATGGACCTATCCTCTGCCAGGTTTTCACAGTTTTGTATATCAATGTTGGCTACTTTCATGTCTCTCTTGCATATGTCCACGTATCTGAGACATGGCCGACCAACCGACCTTTTCCCTGTCGCCAGCTCGCTGTAGAGCACATCCTTGGGTATGCGACCACTTTGCATCCTCTTGACGTGTCCAAGCCAACGGAGGCGTCTTTGGCTTAATATTGCTGCAATACTACTCATGCTTGTCTGAGCCAGGACCTCTGTGTTGGGGACTTTCTCTTGCCATTTGATGTCTAGGATGCGGCGCAGGCATCTGAGGTGGAAGCTATTGAGCCTTCTTTCATGCCTGGTATAGGTGGTCCAAGACTCGCATCCATAGAGGAGTGTGCTCAGTACGCAGACCTGGTATACCTGCAGCTTAGTCCTTGCTGTGAGTTTGGCATTGGACCAGACTCTTTTGTACAGTCTAGCCATAACAGTTGCTGCCTTCCCTATCCTAATACTTATCTCATCTTCCAGTGAGAGGGTGCTCGAGATGTTTGATCCCAGATAAGTAAAACTGTCAACAGCATCCAGGTTGCAGTCGTCAATGGTGATAGTCGGGAGAGAGGCAGCATCCTGTGCCATAATGTTGGTTTTCTTTATACTTATGGTCAGGCCAAACTCTTTGCAGGCAGCGGAGAAGCTGGATACAAGGTTCTGCAGGCCGTCTGCTGTGTGGGGTATTAAGGCGGCATCGTCTGCAAATAAGAGCTCACGCAGCAAAATCTTCCTTATTTTGGTCTTGGCTTTAAGTCGGGCAATATTGAATAATCTCCCGTCAGCTCTGGTGTGTATGTATATCCCCTCACTGTTGTTCTTGAAGGCATACTGGAGTAAGATGGAAAAGAATATTGCGAATAGAGTAGGTGCCAACACGCAGCCTTGCTTTACTCCACTACTTACTGGGAAAGCCTCGGAGGTGGCACCGTTATAGCACACTGTGCCCTGCATGTTTTCGTGGAATTGCTTGATGATGTTAAGCAGATGTGTAGGGCAGCCTATTTTTACTAAGATCTGGAAAAGGCCGCTTCTGCTGACAAGATCAAAAGCTTTAGTTAGGTCGACGAACGCGATGTATAGAGGCATATGTTGCTCCCTGCATTTCTCCTGCAGCTGGCGCAGAGAGAAGATCATGTCTATGGTTGATCTTCCGGCTCGAAAGCCGCACTGCGATTCTGGGAGTACACGCGATGCTAGGGTCTGCAGGCGTGTCAATGCAACTCGGGCGAAGGCCTTTCCAACTATACTGAGGAGAGAGATTCCACGATAGTTGTTGCAGTCACTCTTGTCTCCTTTATTTTTATACAGTGTAACGATGTTGGCATCTTTTAACTCCTGTGGTATCTGCCCCTGTTCCCAGCACAGAGTGAGTAGGTCATGCAAAGGCTGTAAAAGTATTTCTTTTCCACATTTGAGAACTTCTGGTGGAATTCCATCATTACCAGGGGCTTTCCCGCAGGCTAGGCAATCTATGGCTCTACTTAGCTCGACCATTGTGGGTAGGCTATCGAGCTCTTCCATGACCGGCAGGTCTGGGATATCGTCCAGGGCAGCAGTTGAGACATGGTTTATAGTTGCGTACAATTCCAGGTAGTGCTCGATCCACCGTTTGAGTTGCTTGTCCCGATCAGTGATAATTTCCCCTGCTTTTGACATTAAGGGTGCTGTCTTGGAGGTCAGAGGGCCTGTTGCTTGTTTTATATTCTCGTACATAGCCTTTGTATCGCCTCTATCAGCAGCTGACTGTATGCTGGAACTTAGATTGATCCAGTACGTGTTAGCGTAGTGGAGAGCTGCCTGCTGGGCATTTTTCTTGGCACTCTTAAGGGAATGTAGAGTTTCTGGGCAAGGCCTGTCTTTATAGGCTAAAAGAGCCTTTCTTTTTACATCGGTGACATGCTTCATTTCTTCCCAGTGGGCCTCAAACCAGTCTGCACTTTTGCGTTCTCTCTTGCCGAATGCCGCAATAGCTGAGCCATATATGGTGTCCCGCAGATGTGACCACTTGGACTCAATAGTGTCTACTGGTGGCATTTGTACAAGAGCTTCTTTTAGTCTCTGGGTGTATTCTGCTGTTCTCTCTGTATTCTTGGTGGAGCAGATGCCTATGCGTGGTTTTCCCTTGTTTTTGTTGCGGTACAATTTCTTTGGCAGTAACCTTACCTTGCTAGCCACTAAGGAATGATCTGTGTCGCAGTCTGCACTGTGGTAACTGCGTGTGAGGAGGACACTGGCCAGTTGTGTGCGTCTTGTGATGATGAGATCTAGTTGGTGCCAGTGTTTAGAGCGAGGATGCCTCCATGACACTTGGTGGATTGCTTTGCAGTTGAAGAAAGTATTTGTGACACATAGTCCATGTAAGCAGCACATCTCTAGTAATCTCTGCCCATTTTCATTTAGCCTGCCTCTTCCAAAATAACCGAGGCAAGTTGGCCAGGCCATGTGATCACTTCCAACTCTTGCATTGAAGTCACCAAGGATGTAGATTGCTTCATTGGTGGGTATGCTGGCTAGTGTTTGATTGAGATCATCATAGAACTGGTCTTTCGCTTCTGAGCTCGAGGATAAGGTTGGAGCATAAGCACTGATGATGTTGGCTAATCCTGAGGATGTAGATAGTCGTATTGTTAGTATTCTGTTAGTGCCCTTTGTTGGGGGTTCTATGGAGGAGCAGAGTCCATTTTTTATGGCAAAACCAACCCCATGTTGCCTTGGTGTGTCCATTGGTCCACCCCGCCAGAAGAAAGTGTAGTTGCATTCTTTTATGGTACCACTTTCTGGGAGTCTAGTCTCCTGAAGGCAGGCAATGTCGATGTTAAGTCTGGCAAGCTCCCTGTCAATGATGGCTGTCTTCCTGGCATCATCAATAAGCTGCAGGTCGGCAGTAATGCCTGGACACATAGTCCTAACGTTCCAGCTTGCTAGGCGAAGAGCTGGAGTCTTCTTATCTTTTGTTTTTTTATTTCTAGGTGCAGGATTTACTGGCCTACTTGTTGAGAAGTTCCTCTGAGCTCCACGCACCCAGTGGAGCAGGTAGGCCATGGCGGGATAGCACCTTATTGGCTGGGGGCTGCCCAGCTTGAGGTGGGCGGTAGCGATCCATTGAGACATGGTGATCTCTCCCACCGTCGGAAGCAACCCCTGGCGCCTAGCTCTACGCCAATTGAGCTATGGCTTATAACCGGTAAACTGCTGCTTCCCGTGTTGTGTTCACACCTTGCGGCGATGCTGGAGTGTCCTCTCCAGTAAAGATAAAGCCTGGGCGTGTTACTATGGAGAACCAGCTGCTGCCCAAACAGCAGATCCCCCCTCTCCACGCCAATGGTGGATCCAATGGAACGACTAATGTCGATACGGCTTGGCACCA
Source organism: Ampullaceana balthica (assembly GCA_944989445.1). Classification (NCBI taxonomy): domain Eukaryota; kingdom Metazoa; phylum Mollusca; class Gastropoda; family Lymnaeidae; genus Ampullaceana; species Ampullaceana balthica. The sequence goes on along the minus strand of CALYLW010000776.1, from coordinate 252,689 downwards.
TTCGCGTCGCAGGAGCTGCCGGAATGCAATTTGTTTCAGTAGCAGACCGCCTTAGGAGCTCCACTTCCTGATTTTCTGTCGGGGTTTACTCCCCTAGCCTTTCCCATGAGGGTTTAGCCGCAAGGCAGCGGAGGTTTAGAATAAGAGTTTCCCTCTCCTAGATGAGCTACCGACCATGGTTAACGAGCCTCATCTACCCGAAGCTACTGGTTTTGAGGCGCCAGTTGACCGCCTTCATCCCTTCTCCTGATAGTAACAACATGGTCCGCCGGGCTTTTGTGTGAGCCACGCGAGAAGGCCAGGAGCTGGATTTTGGTTGACAGAGGCATTAAGAGACGCAAGCCTTTTAGGGCATTTCTAGAGGAGTGGATGCTTATCTTCCACCCCCGCCCTGGCAATGACAACCTTGCGCTTATATAGCCGTTCGCATGTGTCACTGTGGGCGATTGTCGGTGTCCGCATTTATCGGTGTGCGCCATTGTCCGTGTGCGCAACAATCGGTGTTGGCGTTTGTCCTGGACGCATTTGTGTCATTGCGGGAACGTCTGTGCGCGTTTGTCGTGTGTGCAATGGTCTTTTTCGCATATGCCTGGTCACCTTTGACAGCATCACGGACTTCAGGCGTGAGATTATTGCACTTTGTGCGAGATTCTGGCGTTTTCAATTTCATTGCATTCTTTCGAGATTTCGCTTCTTGTTTCACCAATTTTTTAAAAGAATTTTATTTAAGTAAGGGCCAAAATTCAGCTTTTCTGTCGTACACGTGTCCGCGGGCTTTGTTTGGCCTCGGGCATTGTGTCAATAATTCGTTTGTAGCTAGCATCAACGTTGTCACCTTACACGTCCAGCAGACACAATGCGTTTTTACAAATAAAGTCTTGTCCGTGACTAGCATATACACAATCATGATGCGTAGATAGTCGCTAAATAATTTCTATAATACCTGTACCATTTGCCTGAGATAAAGATCCGCTGAGATAATCGTATGTAAGGGCGGGACTCGTACTGTGTCATAAATTGAAATTATAAAATATATATGCATTTGCAAAATGGAATATATATTTAGCAATATCTTTAGAACCTTCTTTAAAAACTATGCAATCAAATGTATATAATATAAATAAAAAACCCGTGAAAAACAAAGTTTTTTACTATAAATGATTTATGTAAGAGACATAACTAAAAGAATGTTCATTATAGATCTAATACTCAGCGCGAGACAATCCAACAATACAAAATTTTAGGTATGTCTCGTAAAACGTGTTTAATATAATGCGCACCAATATGCTTATAAAAAGTATTGTCAATATAATGCACACCAAATCGCGCAACAGGAAAGTATTAATAAACAGGTCGTTCATAAATACGCACCGCGACACTCTATCTCAAAAATTAAATGTGATACATAAAGATAATATATAAAATAATCTAAAAATTAAATAATTTAATTACAGTACTTGCGATCGATCTGAAATTTAAATACGTCGTTTATATCATCCGTACAAAACTACCAGGAAAATGTCAGCTCGCTAGCTTACGACGAAGTGCTTAAAAATTATGTCCGTTTGGCCGGAGAGAAAGTAGAAAAAAAAGAGAATGTATGAATCAGTCATGTTAATGTATTCTCAAATGTTAAACTGTCATGGTAGAAAGATAATGTTTAAAAAAAAATATTATATTTTGATTTTATCAAGCTGGGTATTTAGAAAATATTTCTGAAGTTTAATAAAAACTATGTTTCGTTTATATTATTATTTTAAAAATTATTATCATTATTCTTAATTAAAAAACTGCAGAAATTTCTTAACAGATGCCTCAGAATTATTCTGAAAATAAAATTGTTCGACAAGGTTGAAAATTCCAAGCTATGGGTGAGGTGTGGACAAAGAACATGAGAACAACAAATCATGGAAGGAAAGTGGAGATGGATCGGACACACCCTTAGAAAAGATAACAGCAGGGCTAGGCAGGCCTTAGATTGGAACCCACAGGGCAAACGAAAGCGAGGAAGACCCAAGTGTACATGGAGATGGAGCATGTTAGACAAAGCTGGAAAAACTGGGAACAGCTGGAAAGAATTAAAGCGACAGGCAAGGGAACTCGTAGTGGCGAGATTTGACAGAGGCCAAATGTTCCAAAACGAACTCAAAGGACAAATGATGATTATGATGAATTAAAATTATAATTTGTTATTCTCTTTTCTCAATAAAATCGTTTGAGAAAAAATTTACATCATAACATTATGAAAAAACAACCTCTTAAGTAATACATTTTGTAAACAAAGCACTCGTTACGATTATCCACATTCAAAGTTCTATTAAAAACGATGTTTTTGAACTACAATCACTCAAGACATCTGTCAACAAGTTTGGGCTGAATGACTGAAATGAAACTTGCGTACTTAATATATATTTTCCCATAACCTGGATGTTTTAGGGTAGGGGTGGGCAAACTACCATTTTGCGGCCCGCGGAAGCCTACGGTAATATCGAAAAAATCAATAAATTTATGTTTAAGAAGGAAGTTTGTACTTGAATCAGGGCTAAAGTGTGGTTAGGTTCAGCCAATTGATGTTTTATTTCTTACTAATGTGGCCTTTGCCCCTCACCCTGAAAAGTTTGCCCACCCCTGTCGTAGGGGTTCTAAAGTTCTAAGGGTTTAAGCGGTCCTTTAAGTTATCGACTATTTGGTATTTTTTGGCAACTGACAGAAGAAATATCACTGTCACCTGTCGTTTGAAGGTTCTTGAACAATTAATAAAAAAAAACAACTTGATTTGAATCAAGTAAATAAATTCACTACAACACAACTACATTGTATGACATAATTAATATCCATGATTATGACATAATTTTGTACGAAAGTGAGACGTACTTTAAGGGGAAGGTAGGTTCGAGATACGTTACAGTTTATGGCGGAGGGGGATAAAATTATCAAAAATAGTGTGACGTACTTTATGGATGGCCCCTATTGAGCTAAGTGTCTTGTCTTAGAATGAAATATTAAGAGAAAATTAATTATGATATTTAAAATATGTTTTTATATTAAATTTATTTTCTTGTATTTTTGTGTAAGTTCCTTAAAATTAATATATATTTCATGCCACACCAAAATCGCCAGGACGAAAAGAAAACTATATCTAATATTGGTTTTACATTAATCCAGATATGTATAATTCTCTAACACATGACGCCTTATGTTAATGTCACCATGACAAAGAAAGTGCGAAAACAAGATGGCGTAAATGGTAAGAGATTTTGATTTTTGAAGAAAAAAAAACGATATAGTTATTTGCAAAAAAATATTTTATTGAACTAACTGCACTGGAATCATATATTCTAATATGAATTTGAGACAAAAATTTAATAAACAAAAACAATAAGTCTATAAGTAGCTGTTAACAAGATTAAATATTATATGTATATGTACTTAACAAAATGACTATCGGAAATTCGCAAAAAGGTGTGCAGGTTATTAATATACGTTTAAAATAACCGATTATTCTTTTGATTTGTCTTTTAGTTTCAGTTTCAATAATTTAATGTTTAAAAAATATATTTACATCCAAATCAAACTTTTGTCTTAGTATTCATGTAAAGCTGGTTTTGTGTCGCTGTTTTGTTTGAATGGTAATAAAATGTACCTGGCAAAGTATAAACAAAATTGTGGTAAGATATTAATATACAACTATTATTAGAAGCAATATGAGTGGTACTCTTTTTTTCAATTTTTGTTATAAAAAATGCTATCTATTAAGTTAGATATAAATATTTTAAAAAAGACAAAACAGAAAATAAAATTATTTTCTCATGTTGTACTATATTGACATATGCTTAAAACTTTAAATTAAAAGTTACATAAAAATGAAATTAAGTTCTTACCAAAGATGATAAATGACATGTATTAGGGATGTGTTCAATTATCATTATTATTTTTCTTCATTATTCCAAGAAACGTGCTAAAACAATTTGTATAAGTTCTCTTGTCGAAAAACAATTATTGCAAACAGCAAGCAGGGACGAAGCAATATTACTTGTACTCTTTAAAATGTTTAAAATGTGTACATTCCACAAAACAAAACAATTAAATTTAAAATAAAAATAAAACAAAAACAAAAAAACAAAAAAATTAAAAAAAACAACTGTTACCTTTCTATTGTATGTCAACTTCAAGGTCAACCGGATACTAGATCAAAATTCTCTAATATTGTGCAAGCTCAATTTGCAATAATTTTATTCATGATTCAGAATGAAGTTGCGTTAGAAGAAGAATATCAAGATAAATTTGATGATGAATGATTAAGATGTTGTTACTGCACGGGTATAATAAGGCCAATAAAGATTAAATACTGCGGCTTCCAAAATATCGATATTATGATTTTCTTACTTCAAAAAAAATAACTGTGATGCACTGAGTCCACTGTAATCGAACTTTAGTGGTACGTAAATACTGTATTATATATAAATATTATTTTATACGTGTATAAATATTTTATATTGGCTGTGGAAATTAACGACGAATTAATCGATTAATCTTTAAAATTTTCATCGATTAAAATAATTTTTATCGATTAAAATTCAATTAAAATTTAAGCAAATGTTTCTAATTTTTTAATATTAATTAATAAATATTTATATATTAACAAATCATAATCATTTGTATTATTTTACCTGCAAACTTTTCCCGCGTATTATTATTACTTTGTTCAGTATAATTTAGACGTGCAGACATAAACCAAAATGACGACAAATGACAGGGAAAATAACTCAATGAAACAAAATAGTCATTTAAGTGTTGTTGTTTTTTTATGTCCCTTGCTTGTTCAGATGTGTCCATATTTGAGTTAAAATTAATCGTTAATTAAACAATTAATCGAATAAAAATATTCAGTAACAGTCTCAATATATATATCATAGAGATGAAAGTTCACCTAACTTAACACCTAACCTAATAATTATGCTTTTGGTATATACTAACGAATACAATTAATCAAACATTGTCTCTTATTATGTATGCTTGGTTTTCCGTTTCCAGTTAACAGACGGGGTTCTATCTCAACTTGTTGAGTCCACATCTTTATCAGTTATATTCCGGTCCCAACTAACGTTTAGATGTATGCAACGGATATGCATGTCTGGTGTCATGATCATTGGCGTTTCGATGTTCTTTCTGTTTCTCTGATACAGTATATAGCAGGGATGGCCAGAACTGTAGTAACTGAGAGCCTTTTCAAAATATAAAAGAAAAAAAAATGTTGAGAGCCGCATTGAAACACATTAGATCATTAAACATGGTTTGGAAATCATCCAACAATCATTGTAGATAATTTTAATAAATTGTACGTGAGTCGCAATGTCAACACAGAAGAGTCCCATTCGGCTCGCTATCCGCAGTTTGGCCACACCTTGTATATAGTGTGTGGCGGATTGCTACGCTGCTGATGCATACAATTTGACACTGGTCAACACTTCTCTGTACTACTGTTATTGGCTAAATGAAAGTAATAGTATACAAAATATCGCAAAACTGTCCAATTGAGAGTTCCTGAATATGTGGTACTGAAGCGTGAGAGTTATGGATGGGCACATTCAATGATATAGTTGATGGGGAATATAAGGTAGAGGGGCAGATCCACTGGATGAACACGGAGAGGTTGGCACTTACCGTGGGCCCTTCAGGTCGTAGTCTTCATAGCTATGTTTGTTCAATCTCACACTGATTGAATTATTCTGTAACTTATTTTATACAAATAATTGTGTTTTGTGGATGTTTAATACAATTTTTTTAATTGTTTCTCGTGGATGTGTACTCGATAGTACTCATTCACTCCCATACACCAAATAAAACTGTATCTTTAACACCAACTAATAGTAACACTGATAAATGATTATATTTCAATTGAAATAAAACAAAATGCAAACATCAATTTTAATGCAAACAAATTACAAATATCTAAGCCAGGGGTGTGCAACATTTTCCAATGTTGGGCCACATGTGAACTTTGTAATAACAACGAGGGCCAGTACCCGTAAAAAATGTACTATTGATAACTTTAGTAAAGGTACTTAAGTAAGGTCACTCTAATTGTAAATACATTTGAAAATAAAAACATGCTATTTAAATTTTGTATTATTTTATTAATGAGATACTTGGAATTTAGCATTGTTCAATAGTTTCTCAATATCTGCTCTGGCTGATGGGGTAGCAACTCGAAGTTGACTTGTCGTGTGTTCATCTGTGAGCTGAATTCTTTATTTATTTTATGTAAATGTCATTCTGGAAACAAAAATAGCTCAAGACTTATGTGCTGCCAAAAAGTGAAATCAGTTTTTCTAACATGTTTCTCAAAATTTTGAATTTTTCCACACTCATACTCTTTGATAAATGTTACCAAGTCCTTGTTATCATATGCTCTTCTAAAGTCCATATCAGACTGTAAATTGTTCAGCTCCATTTGGCAGCTGTTATGACTGTCCTCTGGTACAACATCAAATGGTTGAGAATACAGTTTGAACTATTTTTCATTTTTTCTGAAATCTTCAAATCTATTTGTAAATTCAGTACACAACTTATATACATATTCAGCATACTTGGATCCATCCAAATCTGATATTTCTGCTTTTCTGAGAGCAAGAGTAGAAAAATAGGTAAGTATTGTTCTACTTAACTGTGTCTTTAAAAGTTTACGTTTCTTTTCAAATGAAGAAATGTGTTCATACATCTTGTTCGCCAACTGTTGTTTACCTTGCAGTTTTACATTTAATTCAACAAGACGGTGTGTGATGTCACTGAGAAAAGCAAGGTTATTTAACAAATCCTTATTGCTGAAATAGGTAACATCTTGTTCCTTATGTACCATGAATTGTTCAATTTCTTTTCTTAAATTCCAAAACCTTTTCAAAGTAGCAGCTCTACTGAGCCAACGAACGGCACTGAAATAAAGAATATCAGGATAATCAGTCCAATTCTTCTAAAAATGACTTAAATTTTCGATGGTTAAGTCCTCTAGCCCAGTGCTTCTCAAAGTGTTGGTCCGCGGACCGGTGCTGGTCCGTGGACCATCCGATGCCGGTTATCGAGAAATAATAGAAACATGTAATTTTAATCCCTTATTTGCACCATTAATACTAACCCTATAGAATATGTCAATTTTTCTTTAATAAGCACATAAAATGAAACAAATAAAATAAAATAAATGAAATTTCGTTATCACGTCACTAGAATGAAAATAGGTCACCGGTCATTGGTGAAATGAAAAAATTTCCTACCGGTCCGCCATACTGAAAATTTTGAGAAGAACTGCTCTAGCCCTCATGAAATTGACACATTGTACTACATCTTTCATAACATCATTAAAACCAAGTACTATGTTGCATAAGTTTTCCTGGTGCATGATGCAGTGATTCATCACAACCCCTTCTGCACTTATAGTGTCCAAAAACTTCCTAGTGAATCCATTGGTTTTTCCTGTCATTGAGGGTGCTCCATCAGTGGTCAACCCACATAGTTTTGAAGGGTCAAGTTTAATTTTGTTCATTAAATTTATATTGTGTTTACTAATATCATGGTCAGTGGTTGTTGAAGACATACTGGCCATGTTCAAAATTTCTTCCATAACTTAAAACTATTCAGTTATTCCTCGTACGAACACAACCAACTGTGCAGTGTAACTTATAACTCTACTTTTATCTAGTGCCAAACTATATGTCACACATTTTTTAAATTCAATCTGTTAAAGTTTCAGCAATGTTATCAGCAAGCTGATTTATTCTGCGTGTCACTGTAAAACGAGACAAACTTGTTTGCTGCACAAACGATTTTTTTCAGGGCACACAAAATCAGTGAATATGTCTAAACAACTTTTAACAAATTCTCCTTCAAAAAAACGTGTTCCCACTTCAGCAATCAATTCACAAATTTTGAAGCTTAGCTTTGTAACAAGTTCAGAGTCTCTTTTATAAGTAGTCATCGTAGTGTGTTGCTTTTTAAGTGACTTATTGAGCTTGAGCTGTTTTTTTTTCAGTGAAGCCTGCCCTACTAATACATCATATTTGGAATGATGTGTTGTATAATGCCATTTTAAGATGTATTCTTTCATTACTGCTACCATGCTTTGACAGATGAGGCAATAAACCCCATAATTGTGTTGCACAAAAAAGTATTTTGTAGTCCAATCTTTGTTAAATATCCTCCCCTCATCATCTATTTTTTTTGTTATAAACAGCATACATATTTACATTACCTTGCTAAAATATGAAGAAATAATAATTTTCATTGTTTGTAGATAACAAACTATTTATTTGTTAATTCTTTACAAAAAACTTATTATAGCAGGTAAATATATATTAATGAATATTTACTACTAGCTGACCCGCGGCGTAGCATACGCCGCTAATGATTTAGTGACGGGTGAAGACTTCTGAAAGACAGAGTTGTCAAAATGGGGTGGGTTAGGGCAAACGACTGTGAGTGAATGAAAAGAAGGAACTCTGGAGAGACCCGCGGCGTATCACCCGTAAAAAATGACAGAAGTGTTCAGCTAAAATCTATTTATTTTGCAAAAAATGCACTTTTTTAGGGCGCCTGCGGCGCCCAACTTTTTCAAAATCCCAACTAACTTGTCCTTGTTTGATCAATGCGAAATATTAAACTTTCTGGAATGTACACAAAGTATTTTATAACTTTTTACATTGTTCCCTTTTTACAAAATTAAAATATCAGCGAAAACAATGACGTCATATATTTTTTTACAGTGCATATTTAATTTGCACACCTTTTGAAGCATTGGTGCAGTAATTTGGTGCGCTGCTTTCTAAAATTAGTATCTGTTGAACATACTTGCAGCTTGGTGTCTTGCAGGGTCGGACCACGAAGAGAATTATATATATATATTATTTTAATGTAAAAAAATGAGCACAAAAGTTTGCTCTTTTTTAGTAATAATTCATTCACGGACAATTACCATTAATTCTTGCGTTACCCCTTCTTTCATTCAATAGAAATTTCGATTTACTATCATAGTAAAAGTTAACCAATTAAAACGCAACATTTTGATGACATCAGAAAATATACCAAAACAAATGAGTTTTTCCAAAATAGTTCAAACATATTTGAAAGTGAGTTTTTCCTTAAAGTTCAAGGTAACTTAATCATAAAATAACTACAATCATTGATATTATCGCCCATATCCATAAGAGTTATCATTCGAATTTAAGACAGTTACTAAATATTATTACATTAAATAAAACACTTACCGAAAATACAAACGTCAATCTACTTGAAAATATATTTCATATTATAATTACTAGTTACCGTATATGCTCGTTCGCAAGCCGACCTTTTTTTGACAAAATGTAGGGGAAAAATTGGGGGGGGGGTCGGCTTTTGAGAAGGTATTAGGTGATTTCTGCATGGATATTGAATATCGGTGTTGTTAGTGTAGATTATCAATGTCCTTTTCTACATTCTACAAGATTCCAATGCTCTATCAGAAGCTATAATATGTTATTAAAAGTCAGCACTTACCTTATTTAAGCATTTTATTTATTTTTGTGAACGTTTTAATATATTGTTTTACAAGTTTTGTTTTCAAACACGGATTTTAATGTACGCGCTTTCGTCACTGTTTACTAAATATTTTTTTTTAAAATACCGGTAACTCTTGCTTAACAAATAGCAGAAAGACAAAGATAGGCAGTACAAAGTAAACAATCATAATGACCGATTTAGCTTCTAGTTTAAAAAATATATGTACCATTTTTTTACAGCTGTCCTATTATTTTTGGGGGGTCGGCTTGCGATCGGGTTATACATTTTTAATACGTTTCCCTTCCAAAAGTGTCGGCTTATGAACGAACGGGCTATAGAAAGAGTATATACGGTATATTTTGACTTAAATGATAGTGATTGTTTTAAATTTAAAATAAAGACACATTATATTAACCGATCGAAAAAACAGCTGTATACTCGCTCGTCCACTTCCGGTTATCGTACATTTCTAAAATTGAAGAGCGAAGTTTAATATTATCGCTTACTTCACTCTTTAACTCTTTAATATTATCGCTAAGAGTTTTAGATTACCGCTTCAAAATTGTTGAAGCGATAGCCTAAGAAACGGTATTCTAAAATATAACTACCTACAGTCCGGCACGGCAATTTACAAAGCATAACATAGCAGCGTTATAGTGCACTAGCGTTATGCAACACATCTATAATATGGAAAACGATAAAAATACTATAGCCGTTTAGAAAACTTTAAAAAATATACGAATTATTGAAGTGTACGAGAATAAAAATCAAATATGATTCGCCAGCCACATGGACTAGTCTGGCGGGCCGGGTTGTGGCTCATAGGCCGCCTGTTGCACACCCCTGATCTAAGCAATCGTTTAAACAGGTTTTATGTATCTTGAATGAGCCCCTTTACAATAGTAGACTAAAATTTTATAAGTTATCATATCTATACCTCTGAAAGTTACCGAGTTATAAGATTATATAAATACATTGCCGCAATGATATTACTAGTGAAATGGGTTTAAGAAGACTCTAACTTACGAATATTAAAGGAACCAGGTTTCTTTTTGAATTCCCGATATTAAGTGTTGCTCATTGCTCATTGCACAGATACATTCAACAGACTAGGACGTATGTGATTTAACACTGTAAGAAATAGTTTATTTTCTTGTTTGTTTTAACGTGAACATTTGTGACTAATTAAGTATTACTTGGATTACTGTTCGTGAATAACACTCAACACAATTACAGCTCTTAAAAGCTTCTTATTTTTTCGTTCTATCTATATATTTCTCGGCATGTAAGTATGTATGCATCTATCTATCTATCTATCTATCTATCTATCTATCTATCTATCTATCTATCTATCTATCTATCTATCTATCTATCTATCTATCTATCTATCTATCTATCTATCTATCTATCTATCTATCTATCTATCTATCTATCTATCTATCTATCTATCTATCTATCTATCATCTATCTATCTATCTATCTATCTATCTATCTATCTATCTCTATCTATCTATCTATCTATCTATCTATCTATCTATCTATCTATCTATCTATCTATCTATCTATCTATCTATCTATCTATCTATCTATCTATCTATCTATCTATCTATCTATCTATCTATCTATCTATCTATCTATCTATCTATCTATCTATCTATCTATCTATCTATCTATCTATCTATCTATCTATCTATCTATCTATCTATCTATCTATCTATCTATCTATCTATCTATCTATCTATCTATCTATCTATCTATCTATCTATCTATCTATCTATCTATCTATCTATCTATCTATCTATCTATCTATCTATCTATCTATCTATCTATCTATCTATCTATCTATCTATCTATCTATCTATCTATCTATCTATCTATCTATCTATCTATCTATCTATCTATCTATCTATCTATCTATCTATCTATCTATCTATCTATCTATCTATCTATCTATATATCTATCTATCTATCTATCTATATATCTATCTATCTATCTATCTATCTATCTATCTATCTATCTATCTATCTATCTATCTATCTATCTATCTATCTATCTATCTATCTATCTATCTATCTATCTATCTATCTATCTATCTATCTATCTATCTATCTATCTATCTATCTATCTATCTATCTATCTATCTATCTATCTATCTATCTATCTATCTATCTATCTATCTATCTATCTATCTATCTATCTATCTATCTATCTATCTATCTATCTATCTATCTATCTATCTATCTATCTATCTATCTATATATCTATCTATCTATCTATCTATCTATCTATCTATCTATCTATCTATCTATCTATCTATCTATCTATCTATCTATCTATCTATCTATCTATCTATCTATCTATCTATCTATCTATCTATCTATCTATCTATCTATCTATCTATCTATCTATCTATCTATCTATCTCTCTCTCTCTCTCTCTCTCTCTCTCTCTATCTATATATCTATCCATCTATATATCCATCAATACGAATGTCTATCTATATATCGAGCTATATATATAGAAGAACATATTTTTTTTAGTCACAAAGGGAATCAGAACGTGTGTGTTAGTTGATAAAATTGTTTATCTCACATTAAATCCCACAATCGATCACAATAAATATCAATACAACTTAGAGTTCGGAGTCCTCCTGTGTGACTACTTAGTTTTTTTACTAAAAAATTGTTTCTGATTTTCATGCCAGATTTTACATTCCTCATTGCACCTGGGCCTCATCTTTTAAAAAACAGTTTTTGTTTTCATTTTATTGTGAATGCTTTTATAAATTGTTTTACAAATTTAGTTTTCATCAACGATTTTTGTACGTACGCGCTTTCGTCACTGTTTACCAACGATTTTTTTTTAAAAACTACCGGTAACTCTTGCCTAACAAAGAGCACAAAGACAAAGATAGTAAGTACAAAGTTAAAAAATCATAATGACCGATTTAGCTTGTAGTTTTCAAAAAAAATGTGTACCATTTTGTTTTCGCTGTCCTATTATTGTTGGGGATTCGGCTTGCGAGCGGGTTACAAACTTGTAATACTTGTATCTTCCACAAGTTGGTTGAACGAATGAGCTATAGAACGAGTATATACGGTATATTCAATGAGATCTACATAAAGCAAAATATTTTTATTACTAGCTCTTTTTAACGGAGCTAACAATTTCGGTACCTACTTTTCTTTTCTTAGCGTCTCTCAGTGTTAAAATTTTTATTTTTTCAGGAATATTATGCTATTTTTTAAATACAAAATTCTTTATTAGGAGGGTCAGAGAAAATATTTTATTTTTTTATTGGAAATGCTTTACGAATTTATCCATTCAGAGATAAAAATAAAAATGTACACATATTTACTATTTCCTCTTCAAATTGTTGCATGTTGTGTATTGCCTTAAAAATCCAGAAAAAAATAACTAACTATAGTTATTCAAAACAATAATAAATTTGCAATACTAGACATAACATATAGACCAACGCGGTACGGAGTAAGATTGCAATAGGCGTGTAAGATAATTTAAATTGCCTAATCTGTTGATTTATAAGCTTATCAAACATAAAAACATTTTTAAATGTGAACACGTATTTTATTCTGCGGTATTTTATTATTATGAATATATTTGCAAATAATCCTAACGGCCAGAGAACTTGACGGATTAATTATGTTTTACTTTTAAACACATGAATTATATAATTGTTTAATTTGAGTTTCGTATAGCATCTTAAAATACTTCTTTAAATGATCACTTATTAATTTAATTTGCTTTTATGACATTATTTAAATTCACCATTTTGCATTGTATATTTAGATAGCAGCACATAACTATATGTCCTGATATTAAATTGTGGTTTTTTAATATTATTTCAATATTTTAATCTAACTTGTGATTACATTACTGTGATTTAATTATTTATTTACAAAGACGTATAAATAACTGTTATCACTGTTTTTCTCCCATTTTATTTTACACAGTCAAGTTTTAAATTGACAAGAAATTTGAAAGAAACACGGCACCTGACAAACAATGGAATCAGTTACAAAATGTTTATGCTTATAAAATTGGTGTACATTTTATAAACAAATATAAGAAAAAGTATAGCCCATTTACATTGATGATATAATTCTGACAAACTTAGGACGCAATAATCTGCTGTATAGAAGGAGCGTCTGTAACAGATAAGATAATAAACGTTTTGTGATCTTTCGTAATTAATATATTTTCAAATGTTGAATATGAACTTGTTAGTGATTGCATAGAACTTAAAATATAATAAACTGGTGGACCAAAAATGAATTAGTACTTTAGTACTTACAATTAAAATCACTTTCAATATTAATGAAAAGAATGTAAATGAATTTGTAATTAATTTAAAACATCAAAAGATGAACCTACACAATTATTTGATCTGGCCTTGAAAAACGATCAAAATAAAGATTTTAAAAATTAATGGAAGTAAATAACTTCATATGGCAACAATAAATTTTAAGAAAGATGCAGTTGCTCTGTGTGTTGAAGAGGGATCATCAAATGTTGATGGGACACATTATGAGGAACACGGGGCACTTCACATAGCATCATTTTTAGGTGACAAAGATTTAGTTGACTGTCTTATTAGAAAAGGATCAAATGTTAATGAGAAAGCTTTATATGGGTGCACGGCACTTCACTTAGCATCACTAAATGGTCACGGAGATATAGTTGCTCTGCTTATTGAAAATGGATCTAATGTTAATGAGAAAAACGCTTTAGATGGATACACAGCCCTTCACGCGGCTTCCCAAGATGGTCACAAAGACGTAGTTGCTCTGCTTATCGAAAAAGGATCGAATGTTAATGAGAAAAATGAAGATGGCTGCATGGCACTTCACTTAGCATTAAAAAATTATAACAAAGATGTAGTTGCTCTGCTTATTGAAAAAGGATCGATTGTTGATGAAAAAGATAGAGATGGATACACGGCACTTCAAATGGCATCACTAAATGGTAACAACGATGTAGTTTCTATGCTTATTGAAAAGGGATCTGATGTCAATGAGAAAGATGTAGATGGATGCACTTCTCTTCACTTGGCATCACTAAATGGTCACACAGATGTAGTTTCTCTGCTTATTGAAAACGGATCAAATGTAAATGAGAAAAATGCCGATGGATACACAATACTTCATTTAGCATCACAAGATGGCCACAAAGATGTAGTTGCTCTGCTTATTGAAAAGGGATCTAATGTCAATGAGAAAAATGAAGGTGGGTTTACTTCTCTTCACTTGGCATCACAAAATGGTCACAAAGATGTAGTTTTTCTGCTTATTGAAAAAGGCTCAAATGTTAATGAGAAAAATGCCAATGGATACACAGCACTTCATTTGGCATCAGAGGATGACCACAAAGATGTAGTAGCTCTGCTTATTGAAAATGGATCGAATGTTAATGAGAAAACTAAAGATGGATGCATGGCTTTTCACTTGGCTTCACAAGATGGCCACAAAGACTTAGTTGCTTTGCTACTTGAAAAAGGCTCATATGTTAATGAGATAATTGCACACGGTTACACGGCAATTCATTTGGCATCACAAAATGGTCACAAAGATATAGTTTCTCTGCTTATTGAAAATGGATCAAAGGTTAATGAGAAAAATGCAGATGGATGCACTTCTCTTCACTTGGCATCACTAAATGGTAACAATGAAGTAGTTGCTCTGCTTATTAAAAAAGGATCGATTGTTGATGAAAAAGATGGAGATGGATACACCGCACTTCAAATGGCATCACAAAATGGTAACAACGTTGTAGTTTCTATGCTTATTGAAAAGGGATCTGATGTCAATGAGAAAGATGTAGATGGATGCACTTCTCTTCACTTGGCATCACTAAATGGTCACACAGATGTAGTTTCTCTGCTTATTGAAAACGGATCAAATGTAAATGAGAAAAATGCCGATGGATACACAATACTTCATTTAGCATCACAAGATGGCCACAAAGATGTAGTTGCTCTGCTTATTGAAAAGGGATCTAATGTCAATGAGAAAAATGAAGGTGGGTTTACTTCTCTTCACTTGGCATCACAAAATGGTCACAAAGATGTAGTTTTTCTGCTTATTGAAAAAGGCTCAAATGTTAATGAGAAAAATGCCAATGGATACACAGCACTTCATTTGGCATCAGAGGATGACCACAAAGATGTAGTAGCTCTGCTTATTGAAAATGGATCGAATGTTAATGAGAAAACTAAAGATGGATGCATGGCTTTTCACTTGGCTTCACAAGATGGCCACAAAGACTTAGTTGCTTTGCTACTTGAAAAAGGCTCATATGTTAATGAGATAATTGCACACGGTTACACGGCAATTCATTTGGCATCACAAAATGGTCACAAAGATATAGTTTCTCTGCTTATTGAAAATGGATCAAAGGTTAATGAGAAAAATGCAGATGGATGCACTTCTCTTCACTTGGCATCACTAAATGGTAACAATGAAGTAGTTGCTCTGCTTATTAAAAAAGGATCGATTGTTGATGAAAAAGATGGAGATGGATACACCGCACTTCAAATGGCATCACAAAATGGTAACAACGTTGTAGTTTCTATGCTTATTGAAAAGGGATCTGATGTCAATGAGAAAGATGGAGATGGATGCACTTCTCTTCACTTGGCATCACTAAATGGTCACACAGATGTAGTTGCTCTGCTTATTGAAAAGGGATCTAATGTCATTGAGAAAAATGCAGATGGATGCACTTCTCTTCACTTGGCATCACTAAATGGTCACACAGATGTAGTTTCTCTGCTTATTGAAAAAGGATCCAATGTTAATGAGGAAGGTTATAAGAAGTGCACGGCACTTCATTTGGCATCACTAAATTGTCATAAAGATGTAGTTTATCTACTTCTGAAAAAAGGATCAAACATTAATTATAAAGATGAAAATGGATGCACGGCTATTCACATTGCATCACAAAGTGAATCTAAATATATAGTTGCTATGCTTATTGAAATGGGATCAAATGTTAATGAGAAAAATGCACATGGATGCACGGCACTTCACTTAGCATCATTTCATGGTCACTAAAATATAGTTGGTCTACTTATTGAAAAAGGATTGAATGTTGAT
Source organism: Ampullaceana balthica (assembly GCA_944989445.1). Classification (NCBI taxonomy): domain Eukaryota; kingdom Metazoa; phylum Mollusca; class Gastropoda; family Lymnaeidae; genus Ampullaceana; species Ampullaceana balthica. Next base: position 236,045 of record CALYLW010000776.1, on the reverse strand, counting down.
GAGAAAGGATTAGATAAATACACGGCATTGCACTTGGCATCATTAAATGGTCACAAAGAGGTAGTTGCTCTGCTTATTGAAAAAGGGTCTAATGTTTATGAGAAAGATGCAGATGGATACACGGCACTTCACTTGGCCTCAGAAAATGGTCACAAAGATGTAGTTGCTATGATTATTCAAAAAGCGTTAAATTTTTATGAAAATAATACAGATTTATACATCGCACTTCACTTGGCGTCACTAAATGGTCACAAAGATATAGTCGCTCTTCTTATAAACGAAGGATCGTATGTTAAAAAGATAGCTTTGGATAGATACACTGCACTTCACGTGGCATCTCTAAATGGTCACAAAGAGATAGTTGAACTACTTATTGAAAACGGGTTGAATATCGATGAGAAAGATGTAGATGGATACACGGCACTTCACTTGGCATCACACATTGGTCATAAAGACGTAGTTGCTCTTCTTATTGAAAATGGGTCAAATGCTCATGAGAAAGATGCAGATGGAAACATGGCAATTCACTTGGCATCACTAAATGGTCATAAAGATTTAGTTTCTCTGCTTATTGAAAAAGGATTAAATGTTAATGAGAAAAATGACGATGGACACATATCACTTCATTTGGCATCACAAGAGGGCCACAAAGATGTAGTTGCTCTGCTTATTGAAAATGGATCTAATGTCAATGAGAAAAATGCAGATGGATGCACTTCTCTTCACTTGGCATCACTCAATGGTCACAAAGATGTAGTTTCTCTGCTTATTGAAAAACAATTAAATTTTAATGAGAAAAATGCCGATGGATTCACAGCACTTCATTTTGCATCCCAAGATGACCATAAAGATGTAGTTGCTCTGCTTATTGAAAAGGGATCTAATGTCAATGAGAAAACTGCAGATGGATGCACTTCTCTTCACTTGGCATCACTAAATGGTCACAAAGATGTAGTCCCTCTGCTTATTGGAAAAGGGTCAAACGTTTATGAGAAAGATGTAGATGGATGCACGGCGCTTCACTTAGCATCACTAAATAGTAATAAAGATATAGTTGCTCTGCTTATTGACATAGGATCTAATGTTAATGAGAAAGATGTAGATGAATGCACAGCTCTTCTTTTTTCATCACAGGCTGGTAACAGTGATATAGTTGCTCTGCTCATTGAAAATGGATCAAATGTTAATGAGAACAATGTAAAAGGATACACTGCACTTCACTTAGCATCACTAATGGGTCACAAAGATGTAGTTCGACTGCTTATTAAAAAAGGATCCAATATAAATGTTAAAGATGAAAATGGACGAATGGCACTTCATTTTTCATCTCTAAGTGGTCACCAAGATGTTGTTGCTCTTCTTATTGAAAAAGGATCCAATGTTAATGAGAAAGATGTAATTGGACGCACTGCACTTCACATGGCATCACAAAATGGTCACAAAGAAATAGTTGCTATACTTATTGAAAAAGGATCAAATGTTTACGAGAAATGTTATAAGGAACTCAATGCACTTCACATAGCTTCACTATATGGTCACAAACATGTTGTTAGTCTGCTTATTGAAAAAGGATCAAATGTTAATGGAAAAGGTTATAAAGAATATACGGCACTTCACTTAGCATCACTAACTGGTCACAAAGATTTAATTTCTCTGCTTATTAAAAGAGGATCAAATTTAAATGAGAAAAATGCAAACGAATGCATTGCACTTCATTTAGCAGCAAACAAAGGTATCACAGATGTGGTTGAGCTGCTTATTAAAAAGGGATCAAATGTTAATGAGAGAAATATCGATGGATGCACTGCACTTCACTTAGCATCACAAGAAGGTCACAAAGACGTAGTTGCTCTGCTTATTGAAAAAGGCTCAAATGTAAAAGAGATAGATGTAGATGGATGCATGGCACTGCACTTAGCATCATTATCTGGTCACAATGATGTGGTTGCTCTGCTAATTGAAAATGAATCAAATGTAAATGAGAAAAATTCAGGAGGATACACGGCACTTCACTTGGCATTATTAACTGGTCACAAAGATGTAGTTGATACACTTGTTGAAAACGAATCAAATGTTTATGAGAAAAGTTATACGGCATTGACGGCACTTCACTTAGCATCACAATATGGTTACATAGATTTAGTTGCGCTGTTTATTGAAAAAGTATCAAACGTTAATGAAAAAGATGTAAATGGAAACACCGCACTTCACTTTGCATCACTAAATGGTCACACAGATGTAGTATCTCTGCTAATTGAGAAGGGGTCAAATGTAAATGAGAAGTTAGTTAATGGATACACATCCCTTCATTTAGCATCAAAAAGTGGTTATAAAGATATAGTATCTCTGCTTATTCACAATGGAGCAAACATAAATGAGTTTGGTGTTAAAAAAACTACGCCCCTAGTCTTGGCATTATTTTTTTCTCACTATGAAATTGTTGATTTATTACTTTCTAATGGAGCAAGGTGTAAGGAACACATTTTTACTTCATTCTTTGTACATAATCTTTTTTTTTCCAATAAAAATGTTAGCCTTGAAATCATACCATTTCTAATTGCACGAGGTGCATCAATTAACGAAACAGATGTTTATGGTCACACGGCTCTTATTATTTCGATTATATATGGACATAAAGATGTAAGGCAAATTTTATTTGAAGAAGAAGACAATACACCGTTACAAAGTAGTATTCAGGGAAGTATAATTACACAAAGACGTCAAGAATATATTTCAGAAATTGTAACATTTGGAGCAGATGTAAATTTACGAGACAAAGATGGCTGGACAGCACTGATGTTTGCAGCAGATTGTGACGACATTGAATCTTTAAATTTATTACTTCAAAATGGTGCAAAAGTAAATGAAACAAATAATTTTGGATGGACAGCTCTATCTATAGCATGTCAAAAAGGAAACGTTGATGTTATTTCAAATCTTATAGACCATGGGGCAAATTTCATTCAGAAAATATGTGATGGGTGGACGAATCTAATGATAGGAGTACTCCATCAAAAATATGAAGCTACTGAATTGTTAATTGCTCGTGGAGCCACTGTTAATGAAGCCAACGGTTTTGGTTGGACAGCTTTAATGATAGCTGCTGATAAAGGTTTTGAAAACATTGTAAAACTTCTTTGTGATAATAAATCAGACATCAACCACCAAAATAAAAATGGTTGGAATTCATTAATGAGAGCATGTCTCAATGGACATAACAGCACAGTTCAATACCTTCTAAGTAATGAAGCACTAATAAGTGGAAGAAATAGAGATGATTTAACTGCTGTTATGATTGCAGCACAGCATGGACACACACACGTTGTGGAATTACTTATCAAAAAAGGGGCACATTTAAATGAAAAAAATCAATATGGATTAACATCATTAGATATTGCATCCTGTTATGGACATAAAGATATCGTTCACATGATGATATCACCAGGTGTAAAAGGCCTACAGAATAATACAGACGTGTCTCATGCGTTGTATTTTGCCTTAAAAAAAAGAAAAACTGATGTAGTGCAATTATTATTTGAAAACTGTTCAAACATTAAAGAGCTAAACGGGGATGACTGTTGTACTCAAAAAAAGTTTTTTAAAAGAAAATTTTATGATGTCAATAAACCAATTGTGACAACTGAAGCCTGCCATATTTTAATTAAAAATGACAATTGTTTCAAATACATCGACAAGTACAAGGATTTAATAGAAGAAACTGTTGCTAAGAAAACTATGAGAGAAAATACATCAACAAAATCCACTTTGGAACAAACATTGTTTACATCTCAGTATCTCAAGTAAGTCGTTGTATAAACTTATATGTTTATGTATATTTTAGACACCTGTTATATACATGTTTTAGCTACCTAAGAATTGTATCATATAAAATACATATCTTTTTCTCATTAAATAACTTTAAAAAAATAACGGGGATTTCTTAAAGAACCATAACTCAATTTAAATTTTAGTGAAATAACCAAAAAAATAAGTATTAAAAGTTATTTTGCTGTTGCAGTTGCTTTAAAGAAAAAAAATATGTTTTTAAAGTTCTAGATGTAGAAGTAATAGTCTCACACTATCTAATAGTTATGGTCTTTATCCTTAGTCATCTTCTCACTTTTTATACTAGTCTACTATGCAATAGTCTAGCTGCAAGAAACAAGGCATTAACAGCTTGTGGTCTGTGTAACAACTGTCTCTTTAATCACCTGAACATTACATTTATAAACAGTGTCTATAACTCCACGACCAGGCACGATTTCACTTCAAAATAAAAATCACGAGCTACATACTCAGCCAAAGTCAACTCGCACGCTCATACAATGTCAACACAACAACACGTCTCTTATATCTCTCTTCTAACAAAAACAAATCCATGGCCCAGATTTTCAATCAGCAAACTTTGCAAATAAAACATCAAACATGTATATATTTAAATTCGAACAATGAATGTATCTTCAAATGTATCTTCAAATCACTGTAGAGATTCACGTGTCTTTATCTGGGTATCTTGCTGGAGGCTTCACGTGCATCCCGTATCTTATTATCGTCGTTGATGTTGGCCCCTACGCTTGATGATTTGCGGCACTTGGTAATGACACATTTTACCGACGCTGGGAGCGTGCACTTCCTGCTCTAATGCAGATGTGTCCAACTCAAACGTAGTGGGTATATCATACCATCGTTAGTCTTAAAGATCTATGACCTAGGCATAGTTGCTGCTTAAACGACGTCTGCTGGCTGCCACGAGCCTTTAGGTACTTTCTGCATATACAATTTGCTTCCAGGCTGCAAGTGTGTACGTCTGTAAATTCTTGCTCATTTGTTGTAATACTTCTCCTGCTCTTTCTTTCTTCTGACTCACATTTAAGTTGTTTCTTTTGGATAAGCAACTCTAGGCTTCAGATAAGTGTCTTTGGCAGAGAGAGTTGCCCTGAGTCGTCTCCCCATAGGAAGCTGTGCAGTTGACGGTCCATCTGCACACGAAGCGTTTTGTAAATGTAATAATACTATATACGGGTCCTGACAAGTAACTTTATATTTCTTTAAAAGTGTCTTTCTTGTTTGTATTGCTCTTCCAATCATGCCATTTAGATTTTTGGTATATTGGAATTGAATGTGTGTGGCCAAGTCCCCACTGTTTTGAGAATAGTAAGAAATCTTGACAATAAAACTAGCGCACGTTGTCATTTATAACTTGTCATGGAATTCTATGTCTAGTAAATTTTGATTTCATATGAATAATTATATATAATTACTTTAGAAATGGAATGATATTGAAGTAAACAAATTTGCTGTAGAAATCTACTAAAAGTAAAAAAAAATTTCAACAAATTAAAAAAAATGTCACCTCCTATTTGTTCCCAAGGACGAGTCGGAAGTCATGATGTATCATGGTTTCTTTTTGCTGGTTCCTCTGATACTAATTTCATAATGATCAGCCAGATATCATGTCTTTGATCTGTGATGATATTCCCGGCCAGAATATCCTTTCCCTTGCTGTTGCCAAACACTTATCATGCCCTTAATGTCCTTGATTTACCTAGACAACCTTATGTCTCTGGACTGTTATATTGTTTTCTCTGCAGACAATATATCTCGAATTTCCTAAACAAACACTATGCTAAATGAAAATCCGTGTCACATTCGACACATTCCTTTCCTGTTCATTGGAATGTATTATAAACTTCAACTGCTTCATGGCCTATTATGTGCAGCAGTGTTATGATCTTCACTTGTATGCATTTTGTGTCTAGTTAACTGGCTATCTTGTATATTTGGAAGGAATACTTAAGTTTCTTCCAGTAGTCGGCAATATTTATATTTAGATACAGTGGTTAACCCCCTTTGACTGATACGGAAGTGACGAAACGCAGCCCTGAACATGTACAGAAAGTGGCTGTCCTTGAGACTATTTAAGGTTTCGCGGAAACCAAAGTGAAGTGTTCAAGGGTGAATCTGCCAGCTGGAGAGAAGGAACTGCAGGATATGGTGTGCTCATCCTATACACAATAGACGGGCCACCAAACAAGGAAATTTTTTAGACCCTGTGGGACTATGGCATCGAATTACGATGCGAAGCTTAAAGCTATACACAGGGCCCTCGAAAGTGTGCACCAAACACTGCATGGATCGGATCTAAAAGGTTTTGACACGGTTGTGTTTTGTGACTTGAAAACAGCTCTCGATGTCCTAAAAAGTGAGAAGTGCAGCGCCTACTTGGTTGACGACATCTTAGATAACGTGGGTAGGCTTGAAATACTCGGGGGGTAAGGTGACAGTGCAGTGGATCCGGAGCCACGTTAATGTTGACGGAAATGAGAAAGCAGAGCCCCTGGTAAAAACGGGGGGGGGGCCCCAACCAGACGTCCCAGTCACTTATCTCGGGGAAAAGATCTGGCTAATGGACCACTTCAGGAAAAGTGGTAGTGAGTGTGCTGACCATACAACTGCCATGAGTATTCGCTAATATTCCCAGGCCCAGTCGATAAGACCAGTGGTTGAGTTTGATTCCAAAACTGCAGAGTTTAGTGACCCAAAAAGAACACATTTCAACAGGCTAGACCATAAAGGGTCTCAAACTGCTGTCATTGCAGCAAAGTCTCTGAAACAGCACTGCACATGTTAACTTTGTGGCGCATGCTAAACAAAGCCGGGGAGGTTAATGAGGCAAACTAGTCCCACGTGATGAGTGTTTTAAGGCACTGCTCAGCAGATGAAGCTGGTTGCCCGGGTATTAGCCAGGGCCTTAAGAGACTAAGGGTCGGGCCAAATGAATAGTTAGAAAAAGAAGCTCCAGTGGTTGTGGCGGATGGAGTTGGTCCATCTAACAACATTTAGTAGTTATGGAGTCTGTACTTCTGACACCATGTAGTAATACAATTATGACACCATGTTATATTACTGGTCTTGACCCTTGGTCAACTTCGCACACTCTCTAATAGTCTATCATGCTAAAGTCTAACTGCAAGAAACACGAAATCAACAGCTTGTGGTCTGTGTAACAACTGCCTCAATAATCACCTGGACATTACATTTATAGTCACCCTCTCTGAATTTACGAACAAACTCAATTTCACTTTACAGTATAAATCACGAGCTTCAAACTCAGTGAAGTCACCTCTCACGCACATACTATGTAAACACAACAACACATCTCTTACACTAACAAATTATTTTATGTTCCTTTTACAGTGAAGAAACATTTACAATACAAGAGAAAGTACAACGAACAGAAACTGAATTCCGTACACTTAGAAAAAGGACTTGCACGCCTAAAATGTAAGTTGAAAAATGTTACAAGCATATTATTAGCCATTTCAACCTAACAAAAGTTTAAACAAAACACAGAGTGCATTATTTTTAATTAGTAATTTTTACACGCTTTTATTTAAGTCACACTATTTGTTTGTTGTATTTCCACCCATCCATCCATCCGTCAAATCTTGTTATGGTCTTCTGATGGTCCTAGAGATCTCAAAATTTTACCACAGATAGATCTTGGAAGACAATGCATTGCATCACAATTTCAGATCGATCGAATATACTGTAATTACATTAATACATTTTTAGTTTATCTCAATATAGAATGTTTAGTCGTCTTCTAGAGTTGACCTCCACGGCTCACTGGTTTCACTCCAGCCCTCGATTACCAAATTCCAGTGTTTTATATCAAGGAAAGTTCAGTCCATTTCAGTCTGTAAATGTTTGTCGCGCGATGAACATTAACAATACTTTTTGTTCTGTCTCATATATAAGGGATTTATAGTCAACAACTTTGTTTTTACGGATTGTTTAATTACCACTATCACATTTAAGTTATTGACAATGTACTTTAACTAATTAAATTGAATTGATAAGGTCGAAAAATCGATCTTAAAAATTATGATACTTAAAAAGGAAAATGAAATATTTAAAAAAATGTTTTTTAAAAAAATAAAAGCGTGGGGCGCTTATCACAACTCGCTGTCATGTACAAGGCTGTAAATACAAATTTATATCAATATTAATAAACATTAAAAGTTTCACAACTTCGATCATATATATGCTACTATCATATGAATTAGAAATATTTATCTACTAGCTGACCCGCGGCGTAGCATACGCCGCATACTTGCTCATCATAGACAGTACAACGAAAGTGGAGAAAGAATAGTCAGAATTTAAAAAAAATAATGTAATACAGAACTTTCATTTGTTTATTTATTTTTTATTGTATTCATTTATTTTGTTAATGAACAATTTGATACTGACGTTTCGAAAATAATTATTTTCGGTTCTCGCGGTAAAAAGATATTATATGACGTCATTGTTTCATCTCATATTTTAATTTTGGAAAAGGTAACGATGTAAAATGAGGATTTGAGGATTGTAAATTATGAAATATAAATAAATTTCAGATGAAATATATTTATTTTGAAAAAATACACATCAAATTTAAAAATAATGTAATACAGAAATTTCATGTGCTTTATTTATTCTTATTTGATTCATTTATTTCATTAATGTACAATTTTATGCGGAACCTTCGAAAAGAGTTATTTTTGGTGCAATAACTTGGTGCGCTGCTTTCTAAAACTAGTAGCGTTACATCCACACATACATACATACATACGATTTTACTTTACAATACAAATCACGAGCTACATACTCAGCCGTTCGTCCGTCGATGCGACAAGGACCACTTTATTCATCTTAGGGTTGTCTGTGCGTGCGCAGATTGCTGACGAGGCCGATCCCTGCACGGAAGTTTCGGGAACAGAAGGGACAAGGGACGAGTGTTACATCTCCAGGAGGGTTGACAGCATGGGCCTTTCGGGCTTGCCTCTTCTTATCTGCGGTGGTGATCCGGTTTGCCTCGCATGTCTTGGCACCTTCGTGGATGGAAGAGCGCCAGGTGGATCGCTCCATTGCAGCTCGTTCCCACGTGTCTGGGTTGATGGCAAACGCTTTCATTGAGGCTTTCAGTGTTTCTTTGAAGCGTTTCCCCCACTGGGGGACCGCTGGCCATGCTGGAGGCTCTCCATAGAAGATTCTCCTAGGCAGTCTCTCGTCTGGCATTTGGACAACGTGCCCTGCCCTGCGATTTGGGACTGCTTCAGGAGGGTGAAGATGCTAGGGAGACATGCCTTGGTCAATACCACTGTGTCTGGAATTTTGTCCTGCCGTTTTATGCCGAGGATCTTCCTGAGGCTTATTGTATGAGAGTGGTTAAGCTTTCTTGCATGGCGCTGATATACAGTCCAAGTTTCACAATATATACATAAATACATACATACACTCATCATACATACATGCATACCTACATACATACATACATACATGTATACATACATACATACATGCAGATGAAGGGAATTATGTATATTGATATGCAAAACAATAGTTGCATAGAGAAATGAGTTGTGATGGGCGCCCCACGCTTTTATGTGCAGTGGATAGGTTCACGGATTTCACATGTTATATTTTAAGTTCACTTTTCATATGTATATAAAAGCGGGTACTTTTTAAATAAAGATTTTTAAAAATATTTCATTAGTAGTTTTAAAGTCTTTTACTTGAAAATATTTAATATATTTAAAACTGAACTTATCGAATAACATGCAATCTTTTTTTCAAAATAAATGTTTAAAAAATTTAAAATGCTGGTATTTGTCGAGAAAAAATACTACAATAAGTTCAAAGATAGAAACAACGTTTCAATCTGAATCTTTTTAAAGTTGTGAACAGATTTATGAATTCAGATCCTTAATTAAACCAAATACACTGCAAACAAATGTTTTATTCTTCTTTTTTTATATACAGGGGGTCCTCGGGTTTCGACGTTCATCTGTTCTTAAGAAACGTCGTACCCGAATTTCAGTGTAAGTCGGAACATATATATACATATTATTACACAATATAATTTGCAATGTCACGTCTGTAGTGTCTGTCCGTGACGCTACTAATTTTAGAAAGCAGCGAACCAAATTACACCACCTATGCATCAAAATGTGTGCAAATTAAACATACGCTGTAAACAAATATTATATTGCGTCATTGTTTTAGCTCATATTTTAATTTTGGAAAAAGGAACAATGTAATTAAAAAATAAACGTAAAAAAAATTTTTTTGAAAATAAATCCTTTATGTACGCGACGTAACTAAAAGAATGTTCATTATAATACGCAGCGCAAGACCATCCAAAATTACACAATTGTAGTTATGTCTCTTAAAACGTGTTTACTATAATGCGCACCGATCAGGAATATGTTTATAAAAAGTGTTGTCAATAAAATACGCACCTTATTGCGCGACAGGAAAGGTCATTTAAAATAATACGCACCGCGACACTCTATCTAAAAAAAATAACATTATTCATAGAGATAAATAAAATAAACTAAAAATTCAATAATGTATTTAAGGCACATGCGATTGCTCTGAAATTTTGATACATCGTTTTTATCATTAGCACGAGTCTGCCTGCAAAATTTCAGATCGCTAGCTTACGAGCAAGCGGGTTAAAAATCGATCCAAAGTTTTTATAGACAAGCAAGCAAACAATCAACCAAACAGAAACCACGAGTTAATATAAATGATTTAATTAAATAAACGTAAAAAACCAAGTTTGTGACTATAAATCCTTTATGTACGAGAAGTAACTAAAAGAATGTTCATTTTAATACACAGCGCAAGACCATCCAAAAAATACACAATTAAAGTTGTGTCGTAAAACATATTTAATATAATGCGCACTGATCAGGAATATGTTTATAAAGAGTGTTGTCAATAAAATACGCACCTTATTGCGCGACAGAAAGGTTGTTCAATATAATACGCCCCGCGACACTCTATCTCAAAAAAATAACATGATACATAGAGATAAATAAAAAAATCTAAAAATTCAATAATTTAATTACAGTACATGCGATCGATCTTAAAATTTTGATACATCGTTTTTTATCATCGGCAAGAGTCTGCCTGCAAAAATTCAGATCGCTAGCTTACGAGGAAGTGGGTTAAAAATCGATCCAAAGTTTTGGCGACAGACAATCAAGCAAGCATGCAAGCAAGGGTTCAAACATACACCACCAGTTAATAAAAAGGATTTAAAAAGAGTATTTGATGATGGTTAATTATAAAATAAAAAAACAAAGGGGGCGCCGTAGGCGCCCTACAAATCCTATTAAAAATACTTTGTGTGTATTTCATAAAGTTTAATATTTCGTATTTATCAAACAAGGACAAGTTAGTTGGGCTTTTGAAAAAGGTGGGTGCCGTAGGCGCCCTAAAAAAGCATTCTTTCAAAATAAATAGATTGCAGCTGAAAACGTCCATTATTTTTGACGGGTAATATGCTAGTATATATATATTTATCATGGCTGTAAACAAATTAAATACATTTAATCGTTAAATTTTGGAAATTAACGATTAATTAATCGTTAATTTTAATTAAAACCTAAAATTAAAATTTAAGATGTCATAAGTAACACTTATTTAAAGGGTTTTGTTGTTTTATGTCATATTTTAACAAACTACGCAAATAGACAAGTGTGTTGACATAATTTTGTTAAAGTGATGAGCGAGTCTAATTGACAATATAACCAGCCGAGCTGAACAATCATTCACATGTAACTGAGGTAACTGGTATATACAAAACGGTCTTCGCAAGGAATGACATTATCGGATATCGGTGTTCATTAAATGTCCATCATTGTAGAGGTTTAATGGATTTAGCAACTTGTATCTTCAATTTGTGATGCAGTAATTCATCAGAGGAGCTGTCGTTATTTTTTGTCGCTTAGTCAGACTCTATTGCTGCCATTAGCTTAATACACTTTTCATTATGATTGATAATTAGACGAAGTGTTAAAACCATGGTAGGCAAACTTTATCAACATTTTGAACATTCCCGTCAGTGAATAGTTTAAAACCAAATTGTTCGTGTAATCGTTAGGAAATGTTATTTATCGGCCGCTGTTTTTTATAATTTTTTAAAATAATTTGTTTCTTCAAATAATTTACAAGTAATGTGTCGATTAATAAATAAAACATAATTTAATCAATAACAATTTTAATGATTAATCAAGAAGTTAATCCTTAATTTTCGCAGCCCTACTATATAAATATATATATATATATATATATATATATATATATATATATCAAGTCTGTGGAAATTAACGATTAATTTCTCAAATAATCACTATAAATGTTAACAATTAAAATTCATTTTTAACGATTAATCGACCCACAACTTATAAATGTACTGGAAGTAAAAAGTAAAACATTTCGACCGATATATATAAAGTAATTTCTGGACTATTAAACGATAATTTTGGTTTTAAACTATTGACTGACGTGAATAATCAAAATGTTGATAAAGGTTATTGTGTCCATTGTGAGAAATCGTTTGCCTACCATGCAATGTTCGCTTCGTTGGTCCGTGTGCAAAGTTTAAAAAAAACAAATTATGTGCAAAGTAGCTTAACGTCCATTTTTGTGCAATATTTTACAAAAATTTTTGCGCGGTGATTCTAAACATCTGCGTGGCGTCGGTCAAATATCTGCGCAGCCGCGTTGCTTAAAGGGAACATTTCTACCATGGTTCTAAAACTTCGCTTACATATCACCTGTATACCAAACATCGACTACAGCATCGGAAACTTCAGCTGGGACAATTTAAAGCTATGTGAACGATTGTTCTGCTCGAATGGTTATATTGTCAATAAGACCTGCTCAGCACTAGAGCCAAATTATGTCAATACACTTGTCTGTTTGCGTTCTTGTTTTAAAGATGTCATATAAAGAAGACATTCCATTATTATTTCGATTTTTGACAAGTATTTTAATAAATGTTACTTATGACACCTTAAATTTAAATTTTTAGTTTGAATCGAAACTAACGATTAATTATTTTTTTCAAAAGTTTACGATTAAATTTTAATTAATAGTTAACATCCCTAATGTATATATATATATATATATATATATATATATATATATATATATAATATATATATATATATATATATATATATATATATATATATATATATATATATATATATATATATATATATATGTATATATACAATGTAAAATAATGTATTTACAGAGCAATAAAAATGTAAAAGTTACATAAATTTAAAAAAAGTATTTAAAATAAATAATAGTAAAAACATGATTTTTAAAAACCACGTTTTTATAAGTTGACTAAAAAGAAGAAAATAATTTAAATCTTCTAGGTTCCATTACTTTCATTTAATATGACTAAAAACGTGGGGCGGGCGCTTTTGAGGTTTATCACATGCAATTCACTCATTCTCTCACTTATACATCTCTCTTTTGCATTCTAAAATATAAATCTTTAATTTTTATACAAAAATCCCGCCCCACGTTTTTAGTCATATAAAATCAAAATATCTTTACATATATTTATTTTTCTCTTTTTAGTCTATGGGTAAAAGCATAGAGTATATATTACTTTTATTGTACATAAGAAAATTCATTAAATACAAAATTGCCTACATGGTTTCCATATTTTATGGATTGTCAAGTCTAACCGCATGGAGGTTAGGCATTTTAGACCCAACACAAACAAACACAAACATATGGACAGACACCAATGCTTATCAATTGAAACACTACACTAATTCATATTCAGACTGCTTTCTTATTTAATTTTCTTAAATGATTTAACTCCCTCTTTAAAAATAGTTTTTTTAACTCTATTTATTTTACCAAAAACCTCATAAGCGCCGCCCAACGTGAGTCACGTGGTGAACTGAGTTGGATCGTGAACAAAAATAGCAGACGGATAATACATTGACTTATATATGGATAAACTAAAAAGCTCAACAATTTAATAACGGTGCATTTGATCTATCTGAAATTTTAATATAATGCATTGTCATTCAAGATCTATCTGTGGTAAAATTTTGAGTTCTCTAGGACTATCAGAAGTGGTTTAATTTTACGTTGGCAGATTTGAAAAATTGTGGACAGACAAACAATGCCACAGGAACAAAAGCGAGTTAATAAAACGTGGTTAAAAAGCTAACAATTCATTACCATATGAAAAAAGGTTTTTAAAGAAAAATCTCGACAGAGACGGTGTAACAACTAAAATTGCCGCCGTGCACCCTGAAAATAAAAAAAGAGAACACAATATTATGTAAGCTACTGTAATTAAAAGTTAATAACATAAGAAGTATTTTTAAAAGACCAAACAATGCCGTGCCCCATGAAAAAAAGTTAAAATATTTTTTTTTAAAAACATTAAAAAAACGTAATGACGCTTACTATTATTTTTATATTTTTAATGGGCGTGCGTTCGTAACCACGAAACAGCGTAAGTCAGGACCGTCGTAACCCGAGGACTCCTTGTAATAGTCATCCTCTCTATAAAGATGATGTTTGCATCCAATGCGATAACATGTTTTCTTTGAAGTCCTAAAAATTATTTGTGGTTTAAATGTTGACACATTTTTTCTCATGGTTCACGCAACCAGTTACACTTTTATTTCCAGGCGGGAAGAAAAAGAATATGTTTCCGTTTCTTATTATATACGCAACAAGTGTAATGGTTTTTTATTCGTAGATAAATGGAGTATTGCATTTTAATATCTTTGTGTTCAAATTTTTAATGTAATAATGATACGTTACTCTTTCTTCTTCTATCCTCTAATGCAGGTGTCGGGAAACTTTTTTATTCAGAGAGAACTAACGACACCGAATATTTTGAAAAGTAATTCTACAGATCCAATATAATGTTAAAAATTAAAAATTCAAGTAAATGAATGCATTTTTTGTAAAATTAACTCATTCGTATAATGATTATTTCTCTGAAATGTTTTTTTAATAAAATTGTTATGATGCTGCTAATCAATCGTGTGTATTCTTTACATTTAATGCGACTTATTGTGCTGCTTGGATTCGGTGATTGATTTTTTTAGTCTGGTTGGTACGTGGTGAAGTTAAGCTTCACCCAGGAGTAGAATCGTTCATCCTTTGAACGTGATCACTGGTTGTTCTTAATGTTCTTTAAATGTGAGAAAAACAGCTCGCATGCATAAGTACAGCCAAATATTGTCAGTACAGCAATAATCATACGCTGCAGTGTGTGATTTATGACGGGAAGCGCGTTCAAATGTTTGACAATAAACTGATTTGTTTTTCCTTTCTGCCCTCTTGTGTTGGATCGCAAACTCTGCTTTTTGTCGTTAGAGTCTTTCCAAATCTTTATTCAGTGACTTGAAAGCATTCACCCTCATGTTTGAGGTCTTCAGGTCAGCAGCTTGGAGCTCAAAATCTCTGACGGAGACATGATATTCAGGTCACTGCTGTGCAATGGACACTCATTTGGATGTTAGATGAATTTTAAAAAAATGGTGTGCTCGCGAAATTCTACAAAGCATGCCGTACATTACTGCAGGCTATTAGACATGAAGCCTGGTAGCTGCTAAAAAAGTTTTTAAATTATTCAGCTGACACTGCGATTGAAACAAACATTTACTTTCTGATCCGACGAAATTGACACTTTTACACATGCACAAGGGCTTCAAGGGCTGTCAAAGCCGGAGCGGGTGAGGGGATAAGCTCCCTCACCCCAAGAAATGCTTCAATGGCTTGCGCCTCTAATCGCCTCTGGCAGCCATATCCAGCTCCTGGCCTTCACGTGTGGCTTGCCAAACAAGCCCGGCGAAGCCTGTTCCCAACTAACAGGAGAAGGGGTGCAAGGCGGTCCACTGGCGCCTCAAAACCAGTTGCTTCGGGCAGATGAGGCTCGTCAGCTTTAGATGGCCGCTCATCTAGGAGAAGGAAAACTCTGACTCCAAACCTCCGCTGCCTTGCGGCCATACCCACTCATGAGAAAGGCTAGGGGAGTAAACCTCGATCACAAATCAGGAGCCGGAATCCCGAAGGCAGTCTGGCGTTGCTTACAACGTCTCTCTGGCAATTCCTGCGACGTAGTTGATACCAAGATGTACTGGCTCTGCATCTCCCTTGGACCACTCAGCTGCGTGGAGAGAGGGAGTCTGCTGCATGGGCAACAGCTGACTCTCCACACAACCTGCCCAGGCCTGTGCCCTGGAGAGGACACTCCAGCTTCGCCTCACAGCGTCGACACAACACGGGAAGTAGTAGTGACCGGTTATAAGCCACCCGCTCAATTGGCGTAGAGCTGGCGCCAGGGATTGCTTCCTACGGTGGGAGAGATATCTTTGTCTCATTGGACAGCTACCGCCCGCCTCAAGCTGGGCAGCCCTCAGTCAATAAGGTGTTGTCCCGCCACAGTCTGCCTGCCCTACTGGGTGCGTAGGGCTTAGGGAGCACACATGCCTGACAAGTAGACTGTAAACTCATGCACCAACCAATACAAATATAAATAAAAAAGCGAAAAGGAAAACCCCAATCCTCAAGCTGGGGACCTGGAATGTACGGACGCTGACACCCGGGATGTCAGACGACCTTAACGATATCAGCGATGCCAGGAAAACATCTGTAATAAACAACGAACTGGCAAGACTGCATGTAGACATAGCCACCTTACAAGAGACACGGCTGTCAGGTTCTGGTTCATTAAGAGAAAAGGACTACACGTTCTTCTGGCAGGGCAAAAGCGAGGAAGAAGCCAGAGAGCATGGTGTTGGATTTGCTGTCCGAAACACCCTCTTGGAAATGGTAGCACCCTGCCAACAGGGAACTGAAAGGCTTCTTACACTTCGCCTACACACCACAACAGGGCCCGCCTACCTAATTAGTGCATATGCTCCCAAACTCAATGCAACCATGCAGACGAAAGATGAGTTCTACAACCAGTTGGACTCACTGTTAAGCTCGATATCCAAAGATGAGCACGTGATACTGCTGGGTGACTTTAACGCTAGAGTGGGTGCAGACTACACCTCATGGCCCTCTTGTCTGGGAAGATTTGGCACAGGAAAACTGAACGAAAACGGACAGAGACTCCTGGAACTATGCTCTTACCACGATCTATGCATCACCAATACTTTCTTTCAGACAATGCCGCAAGATAGAGTGTCCTGGAGACATCCCCTCTCTAAGCACTGGCACCAGTTGGACCTAATTATTACCATGCGCTCTGCACTGAAATATGTCCTCCTCACTCGAACTTTCCACAGTGCCGACTGCGACACAGATCACTCACTTGTGTCTTGCAAGCTGAGATTACTGCCCAAAAAAACTCACCGTTCCAGACCAGTAGGCAGACGCCGCATTGATGTGAGTAAGACTTCTCACCCAGACAAGAAAGCCGAGTTCATAGAAGCTCTCTCCAACTCACTAGATTCTGACCCGCCAGGCAACAGCACCAAGGAAAAGTGGGAACACCTCAGACTGACCATCCACAGCACATCCATGCAGATCTTCGGAAGAAAAAGGAACCAAAACAATGACTGGTTTGAGGCCAACTCAGCCACACTCAACCTTGCCGTAGAAGAAAGACGAAGTGCCCACCAAAAATGCAGGCACTCCCCAAACCCACAGACACTGCAGGCGTACAGATTAGCCAGGAGCAATGTTCAGAGATTAGCTAGGCAATGCGCAAATGACTACTGGCTCCAACTCTGTCAGAGCATCCAACTAGCGGCCGACACCGGTAATATTAGGGGGATGTATGACGGCATTAAAAAAGCCATGGGGCCTTCTAAGAAAGTCATAGCCCCATTGAAGTCCTCAACTGGAGAAATAATCTGCGACAGGGCTAAACAGATGGACAGATGGGTGGAGCACTATTCAGAACTTTACTCCCGACAAAATCATGTAACCCAAGATGCCATCGATGCCATCCAAAGCTTCCCCCTCATGGCAGAACTGGACGACATACCCACTCTAGCAGAACTAAAAGAAGCTATTGAGCGATTACCAATAGCCAAGGCCCCCGGTGAGGACGGAATACCACCAGAGATCATCAAGTGCGACAGTAGTGTATTGCTGGAACACCTGCATGGCCTCCTCTGTCAGTGCTGGGAAGAAGGAGCTTTACCAGAGGATATGAGAAATGCCAATATTATCACGCTGTATAAAAATAAAGGAGACAGAAGTGACTGTAACAACTAAAGAGGCATTTCTCTCCTTAGCATCGTGGGTAAAGTCTTTGCTCGCGTTGTTTTAAATAAACTGCAAAGACTTGCTGAAAGATTATATCCTGAATCACAGTGCGGTTTCCGGGCAGAAAGGTCAACAATCGACATGATCTTTTCTTTAAGACAACTTCAAGAGAAGTGCCGAGAGCAACACATGCCCCTTTACCTGGCCTTCATCGATTTAAGAAAGGCTTTTGACCCGGTCAGCAGAGATGGTCTGTTTACAGTTTTGGCAAAAGTTGGCTGCCCACCAAAACTGCTTAGTATTATACAGTCATTCCACGATGGTATGAAAGGCACGGTGCAGTTTGACGGTTCAACTTCCCCTCAATTTGATATCCTCAGTGGAGTCAAACAGGGCTGCGTCCTCGCCCCGACACTCTTTGGCATCTTTTTTGGCTGCCTGTTGAAACATGCCTTTGGATCCTCAACCGAGGGTATCTATCTTCATACACGTTCCGATGGCAAACTATTTAATCTGGCCAGGCTGAAGGCAAAGACGAAGATCCGAGAAACGGTCATCAGGGACTTGCTTTTTGCAGACGACGCTGCCATTGCAACTAACAACGAAGCTGATTTGCAAAGCCTGATGGACTGTTTTGCCAAGGCCGCCAGGGACTTCGGACTAACCATCAGCCTCAAAAAGACCAACGTGATGGCTCAAGACGCTGACCCACCCAACATCACCATCGATGGCTGCCAACTTGAGGCCGTGGAACGTTTTACATACCTTGGCTCCAACATCACCAACAACCTGTCCCTTGATTCAGACCTAGACGTAAGGATCGGCAAGGCCTCCACAACTATGGCCAGGCTCTCAAAATAGTATGGAGCAACAAAAAGCTGACCATCAACACCAAAATTGCTGTTTACAGGGCATGTGTGCTAAGCACTCTCCTTTATGCCAGTGAATCCTGGACCCTATACTCCAGACAAGAAAGGAGATTGAGCGCTTTCCACATGCGCTGTCTTCGGCGCATCCTGGGAATCACCTGGCAGGACCATGTCACCAACAATGAGGTGCTACACCGTGCAAAAATCCAAAGCATGACAACTCTTCTTCGCCAGCGTTGGCTTAGGTGGTTTGGACATGTGCGCAGATTGGAGGATGGCAGAATCCCAAAGGACATCCTCTATTCTGAGCTAGCCAAAGGAAAGAGGACCACAGGCAGGCCTCACCTCCGTTACAAAGATGTGTGCAAGAGAGACCTCAAAGCCATTGTCATTGACATAAATAGCTGGGAGGAACTCGCTGGGGACAGGTGCAGTTGGAGACAGGCATTGACCGCTGGGCTAGAAGCAGGAGAAAGAAACCTGCAACAGGTCGCAGACGAAACTCGCCTAAAGAGGACAAGCAGAGCAATTCAGCCATCCACTAGCACTACCTTTCAGTGTCAGAAGTGCAGCAAAGGCTGCCATTCGCGAGTGGGTTTGTACAGCCACAGCAGAAGCTGCAAGATCACGTGCGTAAATCCTACAGGAGCACAGAATATTCCGTCGTCTTACGAGACATAAGGAAGCCAACAACAACACATGCACAGATACTCCGTTATTTTCGAAAGGAATTTATGATAGACCCAATTGAAAAATATATTTTGACACTTTTCCACAGAAATCACTGCTTTACTTTGAACCCGAATTCAAATATATTTCCCTAAAATAGCAATCTCTCTCCTAAGACTATTATTCCCTAACTTTGATTTTTTTCAGCACCTATTTATATTTCATGAATTCTATCACGTATGCAACTTTCCATCATTATTTTTATTGACAGTGATTGGTCAACAAACATGCAACATTGAAACGTTTTTTACGCGCCTAAACTGTCATGTATGTTTTACACCATGCAAGTCATGCAAAAATAATTAGTACGGTTATTGACTTATGACGAGTGTTTTTCGTTTATTATTGCAATTAATGTGTAGATCAAAGGAGTCCAAGGACACATATGTTTTTTTTTAAAATATAACTTTTTCCGCGAGCCAGATGCAGCCATCAATAGGGCCACATCGAGCTCATGAGCTATGGTTTACCGACCTCTGCTCCAGAGTTTTTAGACTTAAGGATTCAACGAATGGTGTTACTCTTGTCCGTTTAAATATGCTCCAGTAATCAATATTGCTGGGTTATTTTTCTAATATCATCTATGTTTTGTAGCTTGTTGGATCCTATACTAAATATGGGACATTCTCTTTTGAATACCGAGTATAATAGACTCTTATGACACGGCTTACAATCTCTGTAGCCAGACCAAACATACATGATTCCTTCATCAGTGATGTCACTGCCTGACCTGTCCGTATTCCCAATCACTGCAGAGCAATAGGTCAGAGTATGTGCCTCTGTTCCCTCAGCCATGCCAAATAAGTGGTAGCCGGGGTCCCTGTTTGGGTCTAGCCTGTGCAAGTAGCTGTTTGTAGGACAGTGTCCAGTCCCCATTTTAGTGATGATGTCCTGGGAGCAACGAGGCAGTCCCTATCATGCATCTTTCTTGCTCTGTCGCGGCATGAGACTTCCCCGCCTTCAAGGCAAACCCCAATCGGTTCATTGGGTGATACGATTTTTGGCTGAGCCACGCCTTGATGTGCAGGTAAATGCATAAAATAAAAACAGGGTATTAGTAGGCCTGACAGGACGTAACACAACAGCGAACGTTTCGGCAAAGAGCCTTCTTCAACGGACAAATAGTACACAAATGAAACGAATAAAACGAAATAATAGAATAGATCTCTACTGGACTACTTGGATTTCACCGAAGCTAAGTGTTTTTTTTCTATTATTTCGTTTTATTCGTTTCATTTGTGTACTATTTGTCCGTTGAAGAAGGCTCTTTGCCGAAACGTTCGCTGTTGTGTTACGTCCTGTCAGGCCTACTAATACCCTGTTTTTATTTTATGCATTTACCTTTTTAAAAGCCTGATTGCAGTCTCACCCCCATTACTTGATGTGCAGGCAGGTCTGAGCGTTCCTGCTGTGGTACCTTCTCGTGACCTGTAATATGCTAAAGGACAACATTGCCTCCCCGTGCTATGATGTTGTTCGCTATATCCACTATATTCACTATGTTGACAGTATGTTAGTCCTATATAGAACATTTATTTTATAAAAAAAAATATTACCAAAAGTAAGACAGCAATTTATTGTTATGTTCTGATTTAATTAGTAAAATGGTTTTCCTTTTAAAACCCCAATATTTTGTATTTTTCTTTATCTATGACTAAAACGTGGGGCGGACGCTTCTCAGGCTTAACTAATTCAATTCACTCATTTTCTTACTCGTCATTTGTAAACCCTAATCATTTGAGACAAATGCCTAAAAAGTGCCCGCACACGTTTTTATTCATATTAAATCACAGTACTTGAGCATATAAGTTTGAACTTTTTATCAATTTCAGAAAAAGATGTTTCCTTCACAACTCTGTGAAAAAAAATAGTTTCTACTTTTTAGTCCGCTTATAAAACGTGGTTTTCAAAAACCTTTTTTTTTACTTCTATTTATTCGTTACAAGAAATGTTGTTTAATTAATTTAGTACGTATTTTTTTAAGGAGATCTGTCTTTAGTACAGTCTTTAAGGCTTTCATCATCATCATCATCAGTCCCGTGACCGTTGCGGTCGTTGGGGGGAGCTTATGGTCACATCAACAGATAACGATCTCCACATATGCCTATTTTGAGCGGCGGTAAATAATAAATGCAAGTTCATCCGTGTCCATTCCATTATGTTGTCCAGCCAGCTTTTCCTTGTCGACCTCTTCACCGGTCCCCTTCTACAGTGCCTTGAAGAATAATTTTTGTCTGGGTATCATGTCGCAGTACACGACCGAACCATGCCATCGTACGTCTCTTAATTGTTGTTATGATGGTTTCTTGATGACCGCAATAGAGTCCCAGACATATTTATTGGTCTTGTTTGTTAATAAGAGGTCTGGAGAATTTCTCTCATGCATTTGTTTTCAAATGTCTGCAGTTTTCTCTCAGTCACTGCCATTAGTGTCCAGGTCTCACATTCATAAAGGATAATAGTTTTAATTAGAGATCTATAAAGCCTGAGCTTTTGTTGCCAGGCTAAAGTTTTGACTGTTCCATATTTTGGTTAACTACGTCATTGCAGCCTTTGCCGACCCAATAATTATAGCTTGAATTTCAGCTTCACGTGTACCACCTCTGGATATAGTTGCTCCTATATATTTAAAATTATGTATTTCCTCCAGCTTTTGTTGGTTCATTACGATGTTTGTCATACTGGCAGCTGAGGTGTTAACCAATATATTGCTCTTTTCTGAGCTAATTTCCATCCCATATGCACCTGATCTGTCTGCAAGTTTGTCAGTGCGCTCCTGTAGTTTTTTACTGTTCCCAGCCAAAAGATCTAAAAATCATTTGAAGGCTTTAGTATTTGGAATACTGCTAATGTGTAATGGGCAATAATTCCATTGTTTGGCGGCACGAAAGAGATGGAACCTGCGACACATGTTTTAGTGTCTTTCTTAGGAACAGAAAGAATACGTGTGTCTGTAGCAGACATGTTGTCAGAAATAATTTAGCCCCGATTCCTAGTTGATGTTGTTAAACGTATATCAGAACCAAATACCTGAATAGAACTCGGAAGAGACAAAGTACGGCATGATTTTTTCTTGCAAAGTAAGAGTGATTCGGTCTAGTCATCATTCACCTTGAGCCTGCTGATAGTCATCCAATGTTTTACTTCACAAATGATCTCATGCAACAATTGGACAGTGAGGCAATTTCAGAGGGATGAGTGGGAGTGTTTAGATGTGTATCATCTGCAAAATTTATAATCTAGAGAGGAATTGGTCCGGATTATTACGAAAAATTACGGAAATGTAAAAAGAAATACACATGAAACTGGTGTATATCGACCTAATTACTACCAGTTGAAATCTTCCCTGGCAAGACAACTGCGGCTGGAGGGTAACCTAATTCTACTATCGCAAACTAAAGAAGAAGCCAATGACTATTCTTCTCATCCAGGGATCATGGAATGTGCGCACGCTAATGGACAGAGATAAAACCAACAGATGCAAACGAAGAACTGCCCTGGTGGGCCAAGAACTTTCAAGCTACGATGTCGAAATCGCCGCTCTCAGCGAGACCCGTCTTCCAGGAGAGGGCAAAGTAAGTAAAAGTGTCTCTGGATATACCTTGTTCTGGAGTGGCAAAGGGAGTGAGGAACGCTCTGAGGATGGTGTTGGCTTTGCCATGAAAACATCATTAGTATGGAAACTGGCTGGTCTTCCAAAGAGCATAAATGACAGACTGATGACGATGAGACGGCCTCTGTTGGCCAGGAAGAAATATCTTAACATAATCAGCTGCTATGCCCCAACAATGACTAACCCTGATGAAGTAAAATCCAGGTTTTGCGATGAACTTCACTCTATCATCGCCAAAATTCCTTCTACTGATAAGCTTGTTATACTCGCTGACTTAAATGCAAGAGTGGGCTGCGAAGACTCTCTTTGGGATGGTGTGATAGGAAAACACGGAGTGGGCCGGCATAATAGCAATGGTCTCCTGTTGCTTCAGACGTGTGTTGAACTGTGTATGTTGTTTACAAACACAGTATTCAGTCTTCCCACAAGAAACAGGACCTCTTGGATGCACCCTCGCTCCAAGTACTGGCACTTAATAGACTATGTCATTACAAGGAAGAAAGATAGACAAGATGTTCGTGTGACCAAATCTTTCTGTGATGCCGAATGCTGGACAGACCATCATCTCATCATCTCCAAACTTAATATTCGCATTCAGCCCGAAAGACGACCTCAAGGAAGGAAAACCCTAAAACGACTAAACATCACAAAGCTAAACTGTGCCAGTACTACACAATCTCTCGAGACAGCCCTGAAGGACAAACATAGATCCACCATTCTCAACAACACGAACATTGAGATTCTTTGGACATAGTTTAGAATTCTAATCTACATCACAGCCTCTCAAATCATTAGACCCACGACGAGAAAGCACCAAGACTGGCTCAAAGACAATTGTGACGAAATCAAGCAAACGTTGGCAGAGAAACATCAACTCCACAAAATACACATCAGCAATTCCAGGTCTTTATCTGTAACGGACTCAAATAATAGCATACGCTGCATCATACAACCAAAACTTCGCTGGATGCGAGACTCATGACTAAACAAGAAAGCTGATGAGATTCAACAATATGCAGACAGGGATGATATGAAGACTTTTTTAACGACTTAAGGTAGTGTAAGGACAGACAACGTCTAATTTATCCCACTTCACAGTGCTGATGGGACATATCTAACTACTGACAGAGAGAAGATTCTCGATCGCTGGGGAGAACACTTCCTGCTGTCCTAAGCAGCAACTCAAGTATTAATGAAGATGCTATCAGAAGAGGCTCTTCTATAATCAGCTTACAGAAGGGCATAGAGCACACGGATGATCACGTAAGTGCTTCAAGGATGCACTTAAAACTGCTCTAAAGGATTTGACATCGGACATGACTCATGGGAAGCAGCAGCCAGTAACCGAGCCCACTAGCGTTGTACGGAATGGCGCATTTTTCTGTGAGGCTAATAGACAACAGGCTGCCACGTCAAAACGTCAAGCCAGGAAGGGCCGTATCCAAAACCCTCCTGAAGGGATCTCATCCATCTCTTGCTCACAATGCGGACGCCAATTTCGTGCTAGAATAGTTTTAATAGGCCTCCAGAGGACAGATGTGGCGGCCTAGAACAGGTCAAATACACATATGATGAGAGTGGTCATCGTCGACTACGACGGACAAACAACTACACAACAACACAAGTTAGAGACTATATCTGTAAACTGGTATCCGGAAACCTAATTACACGTTGTCGTGCAGTTACCCGGGTAATATAATTGCAACCGGGTACCCGTGAAAATGGGGTTCAATATCTATACCACTGGTGACCAAATTGCCGCTCACGAGCCGCATGAGGCTCTTCTGTGTTCAGATTACGGTCACGAACAATTAATCAAATACAACTTTATGTTTGTAATTTGTGCTGTGAAATATTTTAACACGAAATTTTTGAAGCAGAAATATCTAAATATCTTTCAAAGTGAAATAAAATGCAGTACCAAAAAACTTCAAAGTATTTTCATACATCTTTTTTGAACCTTTTATGTCTGGACATGAAACAAAAGTCACTTAAAACAAACAGATGTTGTTTCTTTGAATGAATTAAATAAGGAAACCACGAACGCATAGTCGAGATTTCAGAAATATTGGAATTTCATAATAACACCCTCAGTTTTATTATAATACATAACGCTAACTTAACTTTAAAATATACCAACAACTTTGACTTACAGGTTGAGACGAGCCAATGTTGTAAATCTATGCCCGAACTCCTCCATCTACTCCTATCCCCACCTTACGTTTTTTTAAAACCTCATCTTATTGGGTTTTGAAAAATAAATATTAAGGTAGTTCTGAGATGTGTTCCATGTAATAACAAAAGTAAATGATTGGCCTACTCTTACGGATGCCTAGCGGACATTGCCATTCCAGCAGCTGGGCCCGTATGACCTTACTGAACGTTACATCGTTGCTGTTAACATTTCGTTTGAATTTTTTGTTCACTGTAATTTTAGTTAAAGACTGACGAATGCAGTTTCAGCAGGAATAAAAGTTTGTAGTGCAATAGTATGTTACTGAAAGCATGGTTTTGGCTACTATGTCAAATGAGGTGGATGGATGGTGGCTAGGTTGCATAGTTTAGCGGTCTGAATGGTGAAACTTATAAAGGGTTTCGATCAGGTACCATTCATTTGGCTTAAATTTAGTACTAATTATATATATATTTTTTAAAATTCTATAAAAGTTCGATTAAGACAAGATAACAAAAAACGTGACAAACACACAAAAGTTACAAAGGATCAAGGACCCTTTACAAAATCACACCTCGTTTGCAACGTATGAATAATTAATAACAAATGTTAAATATATGTAAATAAATTATGACCCAACATAAAAATGACATAAGGTTATTTGGAAAAAAATCCCTTTAAGATTGCTTAATTGTGAATTGTATTTTATTATTTACAAATCTAATCACCTATCTTCCATTTTTAAATACAAAAATCAAAGTTCTTCTGTTTGTTTTTTACGTTTTACTACACCATTCATCTAATTGCATGAAACATTTTGAAGTTGTTGAGTTAACTGCGTCTAATCTTAAGGGAATTTTCTTGGATTACTATTCATAGGGGGTCTCGGGAAAAAAGTGCATTTGTTCCTAATATGATTTATATACCAATCAAATTTAAACATTGGTTACTTGTTAAATGAATGGATCTTGTTAAAAATAATTACATAAAATGTGTTGACAAAAACACACATTTAAATTTAACAAATCAAAAAAATCACAGGGTATCGAAGTCGTGATTAAACTTTCTGGAGACCAGAAATCTGTTGTTTTGTTTCATATAGCTTTATTACTTTATTCCTCATTGGACCATACACGTTCTGGACTGACATTGACACATTTTCTTAACAAAGCGTATTAAAATCTACATGGAATTATAAATGTTATCTTAGACGATTTTGACATTGGGGGCTTTAATCTTGTAGTTATTGTATATATCAAATATAAATATTATTTTATTCATCCAATCGTCATCAAACTTGGAAAACAAAATTTGACTGCACTTCTATAAATGTTTCTGGCATACACTTTTGAGAACTTCTACTCATTGGTTTTTATTTTTAATTTACTATTTTCTGTAACTCGTATCGGCTAAGCTATTCCTTTAACAAACAAACAATTACTCTATGAAATTATATCTTATAAAATAATAAAAAATTCAATACGTTATTTATTTTTCTCAGTATCAACAATTTTAAAATTGGAAGGCTTGAAAACTTAGTCGGACAAGGAAACATTAACAAAATCATGCAGATAGGAACTAAAAGAAAGAGGACACCAGGAAAGGTTGGTGGCAAGAGAAGAAAGCTGAACACGACCCCGAAATAATTTGTAAGCATCTAAATCTAGATTGGAATTAATAATATTAAATATGAACGTTTAAAAATTGTATTTGCATTATACAGTTATTGGAAGTGCCATTTTTAAATCCGTTCTTATCACTTGCTAAGTGTTACGAACTATTGACATGATTCATAAAGGTATGGTATATTTATATTGCTTTTGTTTTTCCTCTTAATTTTTCAGAATCAGTAAAATATAGGAAGGCATTGGTCTATTTTTAAAAAAAAATTATATTGTGCTTGAAAATATTGTACCTAAAATTTTTAGGTTTTCTTATTTTAATACAAGAAAATATATATGTCTGTGTGTATGAATGCATATGTGTATTTTCGACTGGTATGTAATCCTTTTTAAATCCCTTATATTAACTTCGCGGCCGTCTCTGTCGTTCAGTCGTCATCTCTCTCTGTCTGTCTTGGGCGGGAAGAAAAACAAAAGTAAAAAATGAGCCACTTTCCGTGATCCGATCGAGCTGAAATTTGGCACTTGGACCCGTCTCATCTAACAATGCATCGTATCAAAATTTCAGATTGATCGAACGATCCGTAATTAAATTAATGCATTTTTAGTTTATCCTAATATAACGTATGTAATTCAAATTCACTGTTTGTTATTGTTTTTGTTCCACGTGAAAGTTTGAGTTTACGCGTTGACGCGACCCATCGAAGTACCGGCGTGCTTTTGTTTACATTTCACGTGTCACGCTGAGCTCGGTCAAGCGATCGGTGACCAGACTTTTCCCCCTGTCCCACCCCCCCCCAGGGTTATGAAGCAAAGTTGAGTTATACAGATTCAGTATGTAAATGTTTGTCGCGTTTGAAAATAATCAATACTGTTAGTTATGTCTCATTTATAAGGGATTTATAGTAAAAAACTTTGTTTTTACGGGTTTGTTTTATTACAATCTCAAGACTGCAATTAAAAGTATGGTTATTTTATATCTGCATTTCGATACTCTCATTTACTAGTTTAAAATTAAATCACATTACAAGGTGCTATGATGAAGTTTAAGGACAATTATAGGTTTTTTATGATGCTTCAGTTTTTGGTTATCTTCAAATAATTCAATTACCCACTGAATGTAGAAATATCATGTTTTCGAACGTATCTTAAATCAAATTACACTATATATACGTGTAGTGGTTAGACTGAGTCAAGGTTTTATTGACTTTTTTTGTTATGTGAATAGAGATGTAGTTTACAGATTGGAATGTTGTATTTCATTTATGATTTTTTATTAATTTTTATATCGGCAATTTTATTTTATTTTCTTGTTCGTTTTTTTGTGTGTTTTTTTTTCGAGTGAAGAGATATTTTAAAAAAAATGTTTTGATTAAATATTTAATGAATGCTCTCATTTTGAATCCTTATCTCCTTACATGATGTGCTATTTCATTTTCACATTTTTTGTTTACCAATATTAAACACCAAACATGTCGCTGCAGATCGTTTTCTCCGTTTGGAAATAGTTAGGGTGTTTCTATAGAGTAAATTAGCAGTATTTCTTTTTATGCTTTGATTTAATTTCATGGTGTTATTATGTACCTAAAAATAAAATGTAATGTTTGAATGTTTAGATAACAAATAGCTGTGAACTTAGTAAGGAAGTTCATTAAATACACGACAAATGGGATAATTTATCGTGAATGCCTTATCAAGTCACTTCTTTTCTAGAATACCCAACATCAAGTAAATAGAAGAATGACTTTTACATTAAATATTATTGAGATAAAAACATGCGGAATATCATAGCTACAGTCTTTGCCTTTTAGGCTCAATCAATATATGACGCAATATTGTTCATGTTAATGTTAGTCAGACAAAACTTTTAAAAGATGACCAATTGGAGAGCACGTGCCAAGAGGAAGATATTTAGTAATTTGAAGCTCTATACAATTTAATATGGATAATAAAATGTGTGTTTCCTTTCATTCACCTTGTTGTAAATAATTAAAATTATATTTTATTAATTTATTGTATAACTTAAAACAGTATGGTCGGACTTCCTATATGTGTATCATGCAAAGTTCTGTACACAGACGTATAAGTTATGTATCACTATATTTTTTTTCTGTAATCTGCAAGTTCATATAAAATATGAGTGTTAATAACCAAATAACATTATTCCTACATGTGTATCTCTTGTCCTGACCCCAATTTAGGGCGTATTATAAAATAAGAACACTATAGTATTTTAGTACAAAACATACAATTTAATTTATCTTAATACTTATAGCATCTTTAATACATATCGAAGCCAACGTTTTAAATAATATTCAATATATAATATAATTATAATAAAAAATAATTAAGAAAGATAATCGACAAAATGGGCCATCGTAAAGAATTGAGTTGATACTAATCGTTAATTTACATACTGTATTTTACATGGCCATAATTCCTAGTACAAACTCAATTGGAACCAGAGGAACATTTCACCGAATGAAACGAAAGATATGTTCTCTTGCTTTGTGTATTATATTTATTTTGAATGAGGAAACTATCAGGTAATAGAATGCGATCTTCTTTCCATACATTTATAACAGTTATAGCTATTTGTTTGTTTTTTTAAAATAAAGAATATTTTTTCAAAAATTAGCTTACTTTGAAGAGTTATTAAATTAGTGAAATTTATGTACATTTAATATCAAACAATGGGGACGGGGGTCTAATTCAAAACATAGAATGACAAATATTAAATTATAAGATATTAATCGGAACAAAAATGTTGATGTATGATAATATTAGCATGACATTATGTGCATTTATAAACAGTTTCATTTGTTGCGTGGAGCGAAGTGTAACAGATAAATGGAAGAGAAGGAAAAGATGTATCTCAATGGGAAAAGCAATTGGTTTCGTTCAATACTCCTAATGTTTTAGAAATAATTTGATTGATTATTATTGGCATTTTTTAAATTTCGTTTTTCACTTTTTTTTTCCTGTTACAGATACTCTCAATACACTAACAGTTTACGCCATAAATGACATTCTATGTTTCGTTTCAACTGTATATGTATTAACTCAGCTAGCCAAATGTAGTATTTGTTTTCACGGTATTTTTTCTTTCTTCTTTTGTTTGTTTTATTTAAGAATTAAAACTGATAAGTAAAAATCTCGTAAATGTGTATCACTTTGAGCAAACAATACTGTCAACACAACATTTTCTCCGCATTGGCACATTATCATATTTTTTTTAAATTTTCAAATTTTTGTCGATGTTGAGATAATTAAAAATAAATAAATAATTAAAGAAAGTGTAACTCGTTTATAGAAATTTTCATATTGAAAAAAAAATAAATAAAAATAAACAAATAAAATCTCATAAAAATTTTTTTAAAGCCATATTTTATTCAGTCCATTTACACTTAATTTCGGAAGGTATATTATAATCATTTCCCGAATTGTTCTCTTTACACATCGAATGTTCATTTGTGTGGATTAAAATTCTTTTATTTTCCTTAGCATACAAATTCCCTTAACACTTTAAAAGACACATTTTTGTCAAATTATTTGATAGGCCTATGCATAAAATATTTTTAAAATTTAACACAGGTATACAAAGGTCAAAGACTATAAACAAGATAAATATGTTATTAATATTGTTGGTGTATATTTAACAACGTCAATAAACAACTTAAGGTAGTAACTGTAAGAAAAACTTTATGTCAAATATTTTGTGAAAATATATTTTAATGCAAAATTTATGATACAAGAAGCAAAGGACATACTTTTCCATAACTTAACCAAAAAAGAAATGTTAAAAAAACATATTGTAAAATGTACGTACACTAGCATGTGAGTACTGAGGAAATTGATATATTTTGATAAAATGTACGTACACTAGCGTGTGAGTACTGAGGAAATGGATATATTTTGATAAAATGTACGTACACTAGCATGTGAGTACTGAGGAAATTGATATATTTTGATAAAATGTACGTACACTAGCGTGTGAGTACTGAGGAAATGGATATATTTTGATAAAATGTACGTACACTAGCGTGTGAGTACTGAGGAAATGGATATATTTTTATAAAATGTACGTACACTAGCGTGTGAGTACTGAGGAAATGGATATATTTTGATAAAATGTACGTACACTAGCGTGTGAGTACTGAGGAAATGGATATATTTTGATAAAATGTACCATGCCATGTAAAATAAAACATTTGTATAAGTCAGTGTACGTTTTTATAAACTCGTTCCCTTCAAATTTATCTTTTGATATTTCAAACTAATTGTACTCAGAACACATAATTTCAAACTTTACCTTTTCAGAAAACAATTAAAAGTAGTGCTTGATAAAAGTAGCTGTTGTGTTAATATCTATTAAATTATATATATACATATATATCTCTTTTTTCTCATATATTTTACCTTTTTGAAATTAAAAAATATGTATGTGTTTTATTTAAATGTAAACCTTGTGAACCAAGTTGATATTTTAGGTACCGCACAATATAATTTATCACATTATTATTGTTATTATTGATATTATCATTATTAAATTAACTATATTTTACGCACCAATAAAGGTTAACTCAGGAGTTCCACAAGAAAATGTGCTAGGTCCCTTACTCTTTTTGATTTATATATATGATCTACCCAACAACATCTCAACAGGTACAAAAGTTAGGTTATTTGCTAATGATTGTATAATCAATAGAACAATTAAATCAGAACAAGATAGCAAAATTTTACAAAAAGACCTAAATGAATTGAGAAAATGGGAAACTAACTGGAGTATGAGTTTCCACCCAGAAAAGTGTCAACTGATAAGAGTAACAAATAAAAAGGAACAAATACATTCAAAATATTACATTCATGGAAAAGAACTGACCCAAACTAAAGATGCAAAATACTTAGGAGTCTTAATAAATGAGAAACTATCATGGAATCCCCCATGTCAATGAAGTTATTAAAAAATCAAATACAACCTTAGGCTTTATAAAAAGAAACTTTAACAAATGTAATAGAGATATAAAACTAAAATGCTACCTCACTTTGGTGAGACCTGTACTAGAATATGCATCTTCTGTATGGGACCCATCGACCAAAGAAAGCATTGATAAACTAGAACAAATTCAAAAAAGAGCTGCCAGATTCATTACTGGAGAATATTCAAAACTGACAAGAATAACACCATTAGTTAAATCATTAAACCTTGAAACACTAGAGGATAGAAGAACCAAGAGCAAAGTAGTAATCATACATAAAGCAATTAATTCTAATTTAGAAATACAACACAAAGATAACTTAATACAATCCTCAGATAGACATAAGGATAAAAACACCTTTCTTATTCCGTATGCAAGAACAAACACAAACACATTTTCATTCTTCCCGTCCGGAATTCGGGCGTGGAATGGGTTGCCTGAAGAATCAAGGAAAACAAACACTTTATCAACATTTAAATATCTAATACAAATGCAGGACTAAACACAAACCATATATAAGGGTAGGACGCACTAATCTTCTTTATAGAAGTAGCGTCTGTAAACAGATAAGATAAGATAAGAATAAAACTCTCATAATTTAATTTCGAAATTATACTTTGGACTGTAACAGGTAATACATTCTTTAAAACGCTTTGTAAATATGCTTATATTAAAAAAGCGGCAATATATGATTATGTTAAATAATAATAATAATAGTATTTATAAAATTAATACTTGTTTTAATTATAAATAAATTATATTTTTTTATAAACATTAACACACCATTTTATTCCGATTAGGAATATTTGAATCAAAAGTGTTGTCAATAAAATACACACCTTATCGAAAGGTCGTTCAATATAATACGCACCGCGACACTCTATCTAAAAAATGTAACATCATATATAGAGATACATAAAATAAGATTAAAAATTTAATAAATTTAATTACAGTACATGCGATCGATCTGAAATTTTGATACATCGTTTTTATTATCGGCACGAGTCTGCCTGCAAAATTTCAGATCGCTAGCTTATGAGGAAGTGGGTTAAAATCGATCCAAAGTTTTTTCGACAAACAAACATGCAAGCAACCAGACACCACCAGTTAATATAAAGGATTTAAAAATGATCACTTTTTCCGTCTGGAATTCGGAAGTTGATTCGGTTGCAGGATTTAAAAAAAAGATATTCGAACTTAGGCACAGAATGATTGGACACTAGGTGTTCAATTCAATATACATTTTAATATAGGCAAACAAGTTTGAATGTACTGCAACGGTGTGTCTCCATGGCATATCGTAGGTAAGGCTTCCGCCACGACATTCCTAGGTGCCACCCGGGGAATAATTACATCCATTGCGTGGCGATGTGGCAGATGGGTCCATGCATAGAACCTGCCATCAATAAAACTACTAGAGAAGAAGCTTTGGTTAAGACGACTGTTTAAATTATCATTTGGGAATATCTAAGGCAGGAGATTGTTTATGGCCAAAAACACGCGTGTAGGGCAATGATTACCATTTGTCGCATAATTGTGAGATGAAGCGATTGAACGTGGCAGCCTGTATTAATAATTTAACATAGGGGTCGGGAAACCATTGCTGGCGAGACAGATCTGGCTCTATTAATGGGTGAATCTATCTTGCAGACAAATGTTCGATTATTAAAATAAAAATTGTTTCTTCCGGCTCCTTTGATCTACATTTTAATTGCATATTAAAAAAATATATCTAAATCAGCTAAATTAGAAAATGCAAGGCATAAGAAAAACAATATTACCCCTGCAACAAGCAGTGTTTGAATTTTTTTTAAAAGCTATAACTCTTCATCGCCGACATTCAAACAGGTCGTTCACTAAACTTGTGACACACATCATGTGACGCTGCTCAGCATCTCAATATTCAGCAGATAGCAGGCTTCACGTCTAATCTCCTGCAGTTATTTAAAGCGCAATTTGGAGAATTTCGCGAGCACACCCGATTTTTAAGTTCATCCCACGAGTGTGCAATGGACATCACTGACCTGAGTTGAATCCCAGGTGTCTCACTCAGAGATTTTGAGCTCCAGGCTACTGACGTGAAGGCCTCAGACATGTGGGTGAATAAGTTCAAGCTACTGAATGAAGATCTGGAAATACTTTTGCGACAGTTATCAGATTTGTCGAGACAACACAAGTGGGCATAAATGAAAAAAGCAACTTCAACATGCAGACCAGCTGATTTTCAAAACTTAAAAAGAGCTTTACGTCACATAACCACACATTGCAGCGTGTGAGCATTGCTGTACTGACAATGTTTGGCTCTACCTATGCATGCAAGTGGTCTTTATTACATTCAAATAACATTAAGACCAACCAGAGATCACGTTTAACGACTGGAATTCTCAACCCCTGCATTAAGCTTAACCTCACCAAGCTTTTACCAGACTAAAAATCCATCAGGTAAGACATGCAGCACCATAAGTCACATTAATGGTAAGAAATAATCATTATTGATTTGCAACAGCTAATTACGTTATTAAAAATAATTCTGAGAAATAATTATTGTTCTTTTAGTGCTGAAATTACACAAAGTGCACACATTTACTTGAAGTTTTAGTTTTAAACAGTGCTTAAAAAAAAGAGGAAAAAAGGTATCAAAATAAATGAAAAAGGTAAGGGAACGCAACATGAAAAAGCATTCCAGACAGTGATAAAAATAACTAAATGGGAAAACAACGAAAATTACAGAAAATATTGACGTTCTATAAAATTGATGATTTCGAGCGAAAGTATTTAAGGAGCTTAAAGTTATTATTCACAACAACAAAAAATATTGCTTTTATAGTACGCCGTGTAATTTGTCTGATAAATACGAAATATTAAACTTTCTTAAATGTACACAAAGTATTTTATAATAGGGGTTGCAGGGTGCCTATGGCACCCCGTTTAGTTTTTTTATTTATAGTTAATCATCATCAAATCCTCTTTTTACATTGATCCCTTTTCCAAAATTAAAATATGAGCGAAAAAAATGACGTCATATAATATTTTTTTTACAGCCCAACTATAATTTGCACACCTTTTGATGCATTGGTGAAGTAATTTGGTTTTCCCTGCTTTCTAAAATTAGTAGCGTCAGGACTAACAGACACTCCTTGCGTGACAATTTTAAATTATATAGTTTAATATATATATATATATATATATATATATATATATATATATATATATATATATATATATATATATATAAAATTACAGCTATAATAGGAATTAAAAAAACAACAAAACACATTTTAAAAAAACAAAACTTTTGAGTACTATAGTGTGAAAAGCGATGCCCAAGTAAAATAAACTTACTCTTATAGTAGACTTGGGTCATCGCTTTCCTCATAAAATTAACTCACTAATTATATAATTATTTTTGTTTAAATTAAATTTTGGGTTATTATTAACAATTAACACAATTGTCAATTTCATTCAATAATGTTAAAAAATAAATACCATTCATCGTTTGACAAATGTAATGAAATAGCTTTAACCCATCTATAGCTAAATAAAGTATTTGTATAAAGGGTCACTGCTTTGTACCGCAAAGTCCAACCAAATATGAATGGTATTATAATAAAATTACACAGCTCAATTTAAGATGAGTACACGAAAATGTGCGCACTGTAATTTGACAATAAAATATTTTTGAAAGCGCACAGCTCAAAATACAGAATTGGAAAAGAAGGCCTCAACAACATGAACTCGTTTTGAATGTCTGCATGAAGCTGTTTAATATTTAACTGAAATTTAATACTTCTCTTTTTCTCTCTATATTGTCTGAGTTTTTAATTTACGGCTTTCGTGCAAAAGGGACAATTACAAAAACTATACTACAGCCATCTGCAGGTTAAAAGGAACCGTCCTGCTAATTTTCAGCACCCTAGGTCCAACAGTGTGGAATTACATGGGTAACAAAAAACACACACACAAACAAACTATCATCTTTATATATTAGATTTATTGTAAAAAAAAACTTCTACAGTGTGCTTGCTAAATTTCAGCTCGATATGATCACGTGAAATGTGTTCTGAAAACATGTTAAATATAATGCGTACCGAGTTACAGATTAGCATAAACATTTACAGATATGGAATATATTTTTAAAACGTTTGTTAATATAATACACACCGCACCGCGCGACAGGAAAATATTTAAAATGTTGTTCAATATAATACGCACCGTGATACTCCAGCAAAAAATTAACATGCAAAATAGATATAAATAGAACTAATTTAAAAATGTATATATTTTATTACAGTACAGCCGATCGATCTGAAATGTCGATAGATCATTTTTATCGTCGGAATTAGCCTGCCTGTAAAGTTTTAGCACACTAGCATACTGGTAAATGAGTTACAAATCGACGCATCGTTTTTTTCGGCAAGCAGCAAACAATCAAGCAAACGGTCAAACACCACGAGTTAATATAAAGGATTTTAAAAATGGAATTAATATTCGTATGCTTTTCTTTAATAAACACTAAATTAAAAAAATGGTAATTATGGTTTAAGTAAATGTTTAATACTTATTTGACATTAATTATTTGCTTGACTAATCAACTTTTATTTATTTCCTCATGGATCTCAAGTTTTTAGTTGATGAAGCATTCATACGTTACAGAAATGTACAATTAATAT
Source organism: Ampullaceana balthica (assembly GCA_944989445.1). NCBI lineage: Eukaryota > Metazoa > Mollusca > Gastropoda > Lymnaeidae > Ampullaceana > Ampullaceana balthica. Next base: position 199,333 of record CALYLW010000776.1, on the reverse strand, counting down.
GTTTGACGCCTTCCTGTGATTGTTTACTAAATGACTAATTTGCTATACATAATAGTTACAGCTCCATAGTTAATGGGAGATGTGGGTCAAAATTTAAAAAAATTGGTATCTTGTGTCCTGAGTGATTGTAAATAAAATATTCTTATAGAGTATAACAATAGATGTAATTTGCTTGTCACAAAAGTTCAAACATCTATTTTGTTTCTATGGAAACTCTAATAAACATCCGCCATTTTGTTTTTAGGGTGAATTTTAAAACACTAAGACTTTTTAAAATTATTAGTTATGACTTTCAAATTTAATATATATATAATTTATAATGCATATAAACATTGAATAAAGGGATTTTTCTATGGGTGCATTAGTTTAAAAAATAAAAGTTCACTAAAAGTGGCTCCGTTTTTTTTTGGGGGGCGGGGGGTAAAAAATATAGCTGAATTGTATTGTATGGCCATTATCAAAAGTTAGCGTATTCACATCTTTATTTGTTTCAAAGGATCACACAGGAAATTATGGAGTAATTTGCTCAATAATTTTTTTTTAAAATATAAGGGTTTAAGTGACCAAAAACATCGAACGCTGGAAAAACGAAATAATTTGTAGAATATATCAGCTTAAAATTTTATTTTTTATAATTACTGGACATAAAATGGTGTAGTAGGTTATGCTGGATTTTTCTCATTACTTTCTAGCTCCTCTTTTCGTCATTGTCCCTTTTACATTGTTTTACTTTTACTCTCTGCCTGTAATTTTAGTTCTTCATGCACTTATTATCTTTTTTTTAGCTCAAAATTACTTTATACTCTCAATAATAAAGCTGAATTTTTATTTCACACATAAATGAATATATAAAGGTATTCTTTAACATTTGGAATGATAATAATTATAGACTGTATCTTGAAAAAAATTGAATTTAAATCACAATAAATAGGATTTCAATGAATGTGTTTGGCCTATGTCTAAGTCTATGTTGCAGAGAAATAAAATGTCCAAGTACTCTTCTTTTATGGCAGGGTTAGCTTTAATTTACTATTTACAGATTTACAGATGTAGCCTAGGAAATCCCCGGGTGAAAGAGCTATCTACCACTAGTTTTTATTCATTGACTAGCAAAATACCCGAGCTTTGCAGTGGTAAATTAGGATTTGAGTTAGCGTTAAGAACTCGCGTAAGACAATTCAAAACACCAGATAATTTACATCTGCATCATGTTGGATTTAATAAATTTATTAAATTAACCTTCTTGTTTGTCTGTCTGTCGTGGTCCTGTGGAACAAATTTAAAACTGACACACTTCAGGTGATCCTATCCAGCTGATTATTTAAATATTATTTTCGTCTGTTACAATTGAGTGAAGGTACTAAACAACTTCCCTTCACAAAGTTTCATGCTTCTACCTATACAGGAAAAAGGAGAATGAGTGATTATTAATTTTTTACATAATACAAATATATCTTTGGGCCCTGACCCCCCAGGGAGTGATAATTGTATATATATATATATATATTATCGCATTTTACCATCGCGGCATTGTACTCAACAACTTTCCAAAGTTTCATGCTTATACCTACACGGGAAGATGAGGACTAAGTGTTGACTCAGTTTTATATTGTCCATATAAGGAAAAAACGTTTTTAGGTCCCCGGACACCCATGAGGGAAAATTTTAAAATTATTTTACGCCAACTATCGTCATAAGAGTGTATTCAGCTAGTTACCATTGTTTTATGTTTCTACCTTCACGGGAAATCGGAGAATTAGTGTTGAGTCAGTTTTAAATATAATAAAAACTACATTTTGGCCCCCGGCCCAAAGTAAGTGATAATTTCTATATTTTTTTTTACCTTCTACCAGCACAGAATGTTACTTAACAACTAATAAAAGTTTCATGCTTCTACCTTCTCTGGAAATAGGAGAATAAGGAGTTTCTAATTTTTTATAAAGCGATATAATGAAAAAAAACGTTTTTGGGCCCCGTGCCCCCATCAGTGTGAATTTCTACAATATTATTTTTTGTCTGTTACCATTGCGAAATTGCACTCAACAATTTCCCAAAGTTTCATGCTTCTACATGCACGGAAAATTGGTGAATTAGTGATGAGTCAGGTTTATGTAACAAAAAAACTACATTTGGGCCTTCGGCCCCCAGTAAGTGATAATTTATATACATTTTAACTTGTTGCCATCGCAAAATGTTACTCAACAACTAACCAAAGTTTCATGCTTCTAACTACATGGGTAATGGAGAATTAGTGATGTTCAGTTTTATATAGCTAATATTAAGGAAAAATACTACATTAGGGCCCCCGGCTCAGAGCCCCAGTATGTGATAATTTAATTATTTTTATTTGCCTATTACCATCGTGGAAGTGTACTCAACAACTTTCTAAAGTTTCATTTATCTATCTACTCAGGAAATAGGAGAATTGGTGATTTTTTAAATTTTCATAAAGCCCATATAAGAAAAAAAACAACTTTATGATCAAGAACTAACCATTGCAGCCGGAACACATCACGAAGTATACCAAAAACATTTTAAAAAGCTTGATGGCATTCTGATGAATAGATTCGTTAGTGAATGTTTATTTTTATTTTACTTGAGATGATAAGGTTGTTGTTTTTAGCCCCTTTTCTAATCAGTTCAACGTATAAATTTCGAAATTCCTGTTGATAAAGCATATGTTTGTCAATGTTTGCAAAACTCGTATAAAATAGACTGGACGAATAAAATCTTTAACTTCATGGGAAAAAGAGAAATTATTAATATAGAGCCCATAATGTAAGTACATTATGAGTTTAATGCCATAAAGTATTTTTTCCAATAAGTTTTTATGTAACATGTCTTGTCAAGATAGAACCATGTATACTGTCCCATTGGTTATCTTTTTCATATGGTTTAGCCGGTGTGGCAGATGTGTATGCTACAGCGACTTGGAGCCACAGGTGAGAGCTGGGTGCCAGTTGGGGACAAAAGGTGGTGAAATATCGCAAGAGGTGTGCGGCTAAACCATCAACAGTCATCTCAAACACCCTAAAACAATCTTTAGGTATACATATATATAGTGTTGCCTACTTTACTATCCGTATGCGAAACATGGACCGCAAAAAACGCGATGCGAGGTTGGCGATCAAATTTCACTACAAAAGCCTTATTACAAAAAAAATTTCAACATAAAATGGTAGGAACAAGTTCGAGACACCAACATTTTAGTCAAGGCATCACCACCAGGCTTAAACAAAAGCCTACTGCAGTGCCAACTACGTCATGAAGTGCGCATGACGGTCAATCGGCTCCATAAGAGGTTCTTCCATGGTAAGTTGTCCAATGGGCCTTAAGCCTTCGGAGGTCAAAGTAAACGCTAAAAAATATGCATAAAATTGCACTACAGGAAGTCGAAATTGTGCATGAATCCTGGGAGGCAGCAACCAGTGACCGACGCCCCTGGTGTTTTCTGATACGGAACGGCGCAGCTGTGTGTGAGGCAAATCGACAACATGCTGCCATGTAAAGGCATCAAGTTGGGAATTATCGTGCTCAAAACCTTCCGGTTAACATGCTAGGGTTTACTTAAAATTAAAGTTAATTCACAAATTCACTGAAGTTTCATGTAAGCAGCCAGTGACCGAGCCCCCTGGCGCTCTATTATACGGAATGACGCAGCTGTCTGTGAGACTAATAGATATCAGGCTGCCAAAACCAAACGTCAATCAAGGAATGACCGTGTTCAAAACCCTTCTGACGTGATCCCATTCATATCTTGTCCGACATGCGAACGCAAATTTGATGCAAGGTTTATGCTAATAAGACACCAGATGACATACGTGGCTGCTTAGCACTGGACTAATATGATGAGAGGGTTCATCGTCGACTACAACGGACGAACAAAACAAACATAGAGCTTAAGTATAGTAATTAGTATCTACTCAAGATATCCCTCACAGGCATAAAAAAAAACAACAACATATTTTATAAAAAGATCAACAGATCAGCATTTGGACATGTATAACATATAAACAGGGTATGAGTTAGCCTGACAGGACATAAGAAAACAGCGAACGTTTCGGCAAAGAGCCTTCTTCAACGAACAAATAGTACACTTAAAACGAATATAACGAAAGAATAAAAAAAAATTAGCTGTGGTGAAATCCAATTAGTCCATCAGAGAAATAGTAAGGATAGAAAAGAAAGAGCTTATATAGGAAAGAAGAGGGTGGGTGTCGCCAATCAATAAGGTTGTCAGTGCAAACACAACATACATCCCATGTGGTGTTAGTGTCTCATACTCTTGGATTAGACTATTTTCCAGACTGACACTGCCGGATGTGTTTGTGCAAGAAAACATGGCGGTAACAGACATGTCATCGACGCCCATGTGGTCACGTCCATTGATGTGTCGGTACCCAGGACACTGTTTGTCTTGTGTAAACAGCATTAGGAGAAACAGGCGACACCCATTGAATACCACACTCTTTTACCAGGTAAATATGAGGCACTTATTTTCAAACATTGTTTATGCATCAGGGTTTGTTAGAAAATGCTGGTGAATAAAAAATTGTTGACATATCTACGCGGCGATATGATATTTGATTTTATTTCTACTACTAGCAGACCCGTCTTGCGTTGCAACGATCTCAGTGAAAATGAATAAATTTAAAGAAATCAATGAGTGGTATGTTTTAAAACAATTCTGAAGAAACCTTCGTGGAAGTGTGAAAAAAAATTGCAAGTTTCATTGCAAACGGATAAATAAATTAATAATTAAATAGCGTACAAAAGAAGAAACGATATTAAGGCCCCGGCCCCAAAATGAGTGATAATATAGTTTTAATTGCCATTGTACTCAAGCTATATTCCTCAATATCGTGTAAAATTGAATAGGGAATACAATGATTAAAGTTCTGTATAAAGACTTTGGGCCCCCAGCTCCGAAGGAATGGAAATTAAGAGTTCAGTGCCCTATAGTAATATAGGCTCTTAAGTTTGTATATTCTAAGTTTGGTCAAATTCCAGTTATTTACTCATTATATAACGCTTAAACTACTTTTTATATACCTAAAATAGGGGGAAAATAACATTAAGATGCCCCCGGCCCATTCGCTGTAAGAGGTCAATTTCAAAAACCTGTTCATTTTAGTTCATTTTTATTGTTGCTATATTTCTCAAGATCTTTAAAAAGTAAATAGGAAAAATATCTTAAACATAAATGAAACAAGACATTTCGGGCCCCCGGCCCCGAAGATATTGCCATTAGAAGCTCAGTGTCTATAGTATTTTAATATAGGCTACCAAGTTTTTGTATGCAAAGTTTGGTGAAGATCTATTCATTAAATAAGTAGCTAACGTAGAAACTAATTTTTATTTAGCTCATTTAAGCAAAACATGACATTAGGAGCCCCGGCGCCCCATGAGTGTTAAATTTCGAAGAAAGTTGCCAGTTATCATCCCGAGTGCATACTAAACCGTCTCAAAAAGGTTCATGACGATCGGGTCAATCGTTTAGTCAGCTATAAAGGACATGCACACACACACACAGACACACAGAGACATATTTTGATTTTTTATAAATATAGATATAGTGAAGCAAAACGACATAAAGAAGGCCCGGGCCTATTCAGTGTGAGATGTCAATTTCAAAAACCTTTTCATTTTAATTCAATTTCATCAGGGATATATTTATTAAGATTGTTAAAATATGAATGGAAAAATATCTTAAACATATATGAAAAAAGAAATTGGGGCCCCCGGCCCCGAAGAAATCGACATAAATATTTCAGAAACTTTAAGTATTTTAATATGGGCTACCAAGTTTTTGTATACAAAGTTTGGTTAAGATCCAATCATTTACTCTATAGCTAACGCATACACTATTTTTATAAAGCTCGTATAAGGAAAAAACGACATTAAGGGCCCCAGGGCCCAACTATTGCAAGAAATAAAGTGCGAAACATCTGTTCATTTAAATAAATTTCAAAATACATACATTTATTTATATTTCTCAATATTGTTGAAAATTTGAATGGACGATAAAATATTAAACATTTACTAAAATAGACAGCTTGGGCCCCCTGCCTCGTGGGAATGAAAATTAGGAGTTCAGTGCCCTATCGTAATAAAATATAGACCCTTGACTTTTTATATACTACAATGGGTCAAGATACATTAATTCCTCAGTATTTTATTCTAATACTAATTTTTATACAGCTAATATAAGAGAAAAAAAATCACATTTAGGGGCCCCTGGGCCCATTCGGTGAAAGAAGTAAATTTCAAAAACGTTTTCATTTTAATTAAGTTTCCTCATAGATATATTCCTCAAGGTCCTGAAAAATTGAATGGGGGAAAATACATTAAACATATACGAAGAAAAGACATTTGGGACCCCTGGCCCGTAGGAGTGGACATTTGAAATTATGTTATAGTATTTTAATATGGGCTACCAAGTTTTTGTATTCAAATTTTGGTTACGATCCATTCATCTACTCAGTAGCTAACGCATAAATTATTTTTTATATCATATATAACCACAAAAAAAGACATTAAGGGCCCCGGGGCCCATTCTGTGCAAGATATAAAGTTCAAAACACCTGTTCATTTCAATTTGTATAATAATTGATACATGTATGATAATTTGTCAAGATTGTTAATGACTGAACGGGGAATAAAATCTTAAACGTTTAAGAAATGTGAATTGTTGGGCCCCCAGACCCAAAGGAATGACTATTAGCATTTTAGTACCCAATAGTTTTTTAATATTGGCTATCAAGTTGTCATATACACAATTTGGTTAAGATCCAACAATTTACACAGTAGCTAGCGCTTAAACTAATTTTTATATAGCTTATTCAAACAACAAATGACATTATGGGCCCCCGATGCCCCATGAGTGTTAAATTTAGAAAAAAAAATGCCAGTTACCATCCCAGGTGGGTACTCAACAGTCTCCAAAAATTTCATGACGATAGAATGAATAGTTTAGTCAGCTATAAAGGACATTCACACACAGACACACACACACAGACATACTTTGAATTATATAAAATAGATATAAGGAAAAAAAAGACATTTAGGGGCCCCTGGGCCCATTCCGTGATAGATGTAAATTTCAAAAAACATTTCATTTTAATTAAGTTTCCTCATAGATATATTCCTCAAGATCGTGAAAAATTGAATGGGGGGAAATACAATAAACATATACAAATAAAAGACATGTGGGGCCCCTGGCCCCAAAGGAATGGACATTTGAAGTTATGTGCCCTATTGTATTTTAGTATGGGCTATCAAGTTTTTGTATTCAAATTTTGGTTAAGATCCATTCATTTACTCAGTAGCTAACGAATAAACTAATTTTTATGTATCTTATATAAGCAAAAAAAGACATTAAGGGCCCCGGGGCCCATTTAGTGCAAGATATACTTTTTAAAACACCTCTTCATTTCAATTTGTATAATAATGGATACATGTGTCATTATTTGTCAAGATTGTTAATGACTGAATGGTGTATAAAATCTTAAACGTTTAAGAAATGTGATTTTTTAGGCCCCCAGCACCAAAGGAATGACTATTTGCAGTTCAGTTCCCTATAGTATTTTAATATTGGCTATCAAGTTGTCATATACAAAGTTTGGTTAAGATCCAACAATTTACACAGTAGCTAGCGCTTAAACTAATTTTTATATAGCTTATTCAAACAACAAATGACATTATGGGCCCCCGATGCCCCATGAGTGTTAAATTTAGAAAAAAAATGCCAGTTAGCATCCCAGGTGGGTACTCAACAGTCTCCAAAAATTTCATGACGATAGAATGAATAGTTTAGTCAGCTATAAAGGACATGCACACACAGACACACACACACAGACATACTTTGAATTATATAAAATAGATATAAGGAAAAAAAAGACATTTAGGGGCCCCTGGGCCCATTCCGTGATAGATGTAAATTTCAAAAACATTTCATTTTAATTAAGTTTCCTCATAGATATATTCCTCAAGATCGTGAAAAATTGAATGGGGGGAAATACAATAAACATATACAAATAAAAGACATGTGGGGCCCCTGGCCCCAAAGGAATGGACATTTGAAGTTATGTGCCCTATTGTATTTTAGTATGGGCTATCAAGTTTTTGTATTCAAATTTTGGTTAAGATCCATTCATTTACTCAGTAGCTAACGAATAAACTAATTTTTATGTATCTTATATAAGCAAAAAAAGACATTAAGGGCCCCGGGGCCCATTTAGTGCAAGATATACTTTTTAAAACACCTCTTCATTTCAATTTGTATAATAATGGATACATGTGTCATTATTTGTCAAGATTGTTAATGACTGAATGGTGTATAAAATCTTAAACGTTTAAGAAATGTGATTTTTTAGGCCCCCAGCACCCAAAGGAATGACTATTTGCAGTTCAGTTCCCTATAGTATTTTAATATTGGCTATCAAGTTGTCATATACAAAGTTTGGTTAAGATCCAACAATTTACACAGTAGCTAGCGCTTAAACTAATTTTTATATAGCTTATTCAAACAACAAATGACATTATGGGCCCCCGATGCCCCATGAGTGTTAAATTTAGAAAAAAAAATGCCAGTTACCATCCCAGGTGGGTACTCAACAGTCTCCAAAAATTTCATGACGATAGAATGAATAGTTTAGTCAGCTATAAAGGACATGCACACACAGACACACACACACATACATACTTTGAATTATATAAAATAGATATAAGGAAAAAAAAGACATTTAGGGGCCCCTGGGCCCATTCCGTGATAGATGTAAATTTCAAAAAACATTTCATTTTAATTAAGTTTCCTCATAGATATATTCCTCAAGATCGTGAAAAATTGAATGGGGGAAATACAATAAACATATACAAATAAAAGACATGTGGGGCCCCTGGCCCCAAAGGAATGGACATTTGAAGTTATGTGCCCTATTGTATTTTAGTATGGGCTATCAAGTTTTTCTATTCAAATTTTGGTTAAGATCCATTCATTTACTCAGTAGCTAACGAATAAACTAATTTTTATGTATCTTATATAAGCAAAAAAAGACATTAAGGGCCCCGGGGCCCATTTAGTGCAAGATATACTTTTTAAAACACCTCTTCATTTCAATTTGTATAATAATGGATACATGTGTCATTATTTGTCAAGATTGTTAATGACTGAATGGTGTATAAAATCTTAAACGTTTAAGAAATGTGATTTTTTAGGCCCCCAGCACCAAAGGAATGACTATTTGCAGTTCAGTTCCCTATAGTATTTTAATATTGGCTATCAAGTTGTCATATACAAAGTTTGGTTAAGATCCAACAATTTACACAGTAGCTAGCGCTTAAACTAATTTTTATATAGCTTATTCAAACAACAAATGACATTATGGGCCCCCGATGCCCCATGAGTGTTAAATTTAGAAAAAAAAATGCCAGTTACCATCCCAGGTGGGTACTCAACAGTCTCCAAAAATTTCATGACGATAGAATGAATAGTTTAGTCAGCTATAAAGGACATGCACACACAGACACACACACACAGACATACTTTGAATTATATAAAATAGATATAAGGAAAAAAAAGACATTTAGGGGCCCCTGGGCCCATTCCGTGATAGATGTAAATTTCAAAAAACATTTCATTTTAATTAAGTTTCCTCATAGATATATTCCTCAAGATCGTGAAAAATTGAATGGGGGGAAATACAATAAACATATACAAATAAAAGACATGTGGGGCCCCTGGCCCCAAAGGAATGGACATTTGAAGTTATGTGCCCTATTGTATTTTAGTATGGGCTATCAAGTTTTTGTATTCAAATTTTGGTTAAGATCCATTCATTTACTCAGTAGCTAACGAATAAACTAATTTTTATGTATCTTATATAAGCAAAAAAAGACATTAAGGGCCCCGGGGCCCATTTAGTGCAAGATATACTTTTTAAAACACCTCTTCATTTCAATTTGTATAATAATGGATACATGTGTCATTATTTGTCAAGATTGTTAATGACTGAATGGTGTATAAAATCTTAAACGTTTAAGAAATGTGATTTTTTAGGCCCCCAGCACCAAAGGAATGACTATTTGCAGTTCAGTTCCCTATAGTATTTTAATATTGGCTATCAAGTTGTCATATACAAAGTTTGGTTAAGATCCAACAATTTACACAGTAGCTAGCGCTTAAACTAATTTTTATATAGCTTATTCAAACAACAAATGACATTATGGGCCCCCGATGCCCCATGAGTGTTAAATTTAGAAAAAAAAATGCCAGTTACCATCCCAGGTGGGTACTCAACAGTCTCCAAAAATTTCATGACGATAGAATGAATAGTTTAGTCAGCTATAAAGGACATGCACACACAGACACACACACACAGACATACTTTGAATTATATAAAATAGATATAAGGAAAAAAAAGACATTTAGGGGCCCCTGGGCCCATTCCGTGATAGATGTAAATTTCAAAAAACATTTCATTTTAATTAAGTTTCCTCATAGATATATTCCTCAAGATCGTGAAAAATTGAATGGGGGGAAATACAATAAACATATACAAATAAAAGACATGTGGGGCCCCTGGCCCCAAAGGAATGGACATTTGAAGTTATGTGCCCTATTGTATTTTAGTATGGGCTATCAAGTTTTTGTATTCAAATTTTGGTTAAGATCCATTCATTTACTCAGTAGCTAACGAATAAACTAATTTTTATGTATCTTATATAAGCAAAAAAAGACATTAAGGGCCCCGGGGCCCATTTAGTGCAAGATATACTTTTTAAAACACCTCTTCATTTCAATTTGTATAATAATGGATACATGTGTCATTATTTGTCAAGATTGTTAATGACTGAATGGTGTATAAAATCTTAAACGTTTAAGAAATGTGATTTTTTAGGCCCCCAGCACCAAAGGAATGACTATTTGCAGTTCAGTTCCCTATAGTATTTTAATATTGGCTATCAAGTTGTCATATACAAAGTTTGGTTAAGATCCAACAATTTACACAGTAGCTAGCGCTAAAACTAATTTTTATATAGCTCATATAAGCAACAAATGACATTATGGGCCCCCGGTGCCCCATGGGTGTTAAATTTAGAAAAAAAAGTTGCCAGTTACCATCCCAGGTGGGTACTCAACATTCTCCAAAAATTTCATGACGATCGGATGAATGGTTTAGTCAGCTATAAAGGACATGCACACACACACACACACACACACGCACACACAGACATACTTTGATTTTTATATATATAGATAAGCAACGCATTACATTTTAAATTATTTGTACTATGTAGATCACCGTGGATGTCAAATCTGAGACAACTTTCGGAGTTGATTTGGTTTTCAGTTGACACTGACGGGTCTTTCTGGTTCCTGGCCCTTGCAACATGCTACATGTGGTTGTGTTGGTAATTCTACAAAAAGGAAATATGTAAGTAGCCATACATGATATGTAAAGAGTAATAAGTATTAAAGATTGTTTTGGAATTAAATTTAACTAAATTGTTTTAAATTTACTTATATTTATGAGATTATAATTTAAAATTAACTAATATGGAAATAAAACAAAGAAATTGTATGGAAGTCTGTCGCGTGGTGCGTATTATATTGAACACACTTTTCAATATGTTCATATCGCGCGGTGTGGTGCGTATTATATTGAACAAAATTGTATAATATTTACCCACTGTGTAAATATTAATGCTAGTCTGTCGTTATGCAAGGTTATGTATTGAGAGAACGCCTACAGAACACATATAACAAATAAACCATTTACATTGGTGTCAGAAGTCAAAGTTAAAGTGAACACAAATCATGTTGGTACTTTTCATATATGCATGATATAGTCCAGAAAACGAGGTTTATGGAAGTCACCATTATTATGTATTCATTTTGTCAAAATTAAAATTAATGGTTTCGATTTGTCACTGGATTAGAATCAACATATCTTGAATTCAATAGTTTCTCCTTTGGATGATTTATGCATTAACTTTAACAAATAAAAAATTACATTGATTACTGAATTGCCTGACTCATATAATTCTATAAAACATGGATTTCTATTAAGAATTCACTGCCATTGCAAAATAGATTTGATTAAGTGGAAAAGAAATGAACGATTTCATCGAAGAAAAAGTCAAGGAAGCTGAAGAAAAGGGAAGCTTAGAATAGATGAAGACCAATAACATAAAAAATAGCCAAAGAAGAAGAGAAGCTAAGTATAGCTGAAGAAAAAGAACATAAAAAATAGTCAAAGAAGAAGGGAAGCTACGAATAGCTGATTAAAAAGAACAGCAAAAAATAGCTGAAAAAAAAGAGAGGCAAAAACAAATAATTGAAAGAGAATAAAGGGCTGCAAGAAGAGAACTTGAACAAATTAAAAATGACAACTTAAAGCTAAAATTGAACTACAGAGCAGAGACTACAATCATGGTAATGACTCAAATGCAAAGTCAACACCGAAGGATACAATCAAAATAAGAAAATATGAGAGCAAGAAAGAAAAAATGGATGTTTATCTGGATTATTTTGAATCCATAATGGCCATGAAAAGTTATGAAGAAAAAGATTGGCCAGCACAACTGATGACTCAAGTAATTGGTGAAGAATTCGAAGCTTACAACAGTATAGCCAAAGAAGACACAAATATATATAAAAATGTCAAAAAGGCACTTCTATGTCAATTCGGAAAGTCAGAAAATGATTATAGAACGGAATTTTATGAAATGAGAATCAAGATGTACACAGATCCACAGATCATAGTAAATGAAGCACAAGTTAAATTTTAAAAAAATGGCTGGAACTTACAGCAATAGATACAAGCAATCCAAAGGCCATACTAGACATGGTGTTAATTGACAAGTTCCTAGAAAATGCAACACCAGCCCTATTTACACATTTAAATGATAAGAAAGTTCGTACTTAGGCAGAGCTAACAAATGCTTTACGCAAATTCAAGGTTTCTCATCCAAATGTAGAAATGGATAAAAGACAAAATATATTTTCAGCAGTACAAAATAAAATCCAAGAAAACAGACAAGGAATGAGAAACTATAGTCCGTCAAACCAAGGCACAGACAAACTATTTGCAGGTACTGTAACAAGCCAGGACATATAGCGAAACAGTGTTACCACAATAAAGGACAGCCAAATAGGGTGTCACCTAAATGCAGCCCTATAAGAAAGAACACAGTAGAAATATCAAGACAAGACCACTTTGAAAGCAAAGGTAGACGATCATGGAGAGGCAGATATAATCACAACTCCAGATACAGAGATTCTGATTAGCCATGGAGAAGGAATGACTACCATGATGTAGATGATAAAGGGAAAATGATGCAAGAAGAATCAAGATCTAGTGATACTGTGGCCACTATTAAAAGTCATGGAAAGCTGAAATTCTACCCAGTTTACATCAATAAAATAAGTGTATGTGTCTTCGTGATTCAGGATGCACAACGATTGTGGCACACAGCAGAATAGTGGAAGAAAAAGAATATGATGGTCACAAACACACTAATAATGGCTGATGGCACAAAGAGAGAGTGCCCAACTGCTACTCTTACCATCAACTCACTCTGGTTTCAATGTGAAGTCAGAGCAAGAATTTTAAAAGATGCCGTTTGTGACCTCATCATAAGCAATATTGAAGCTGTTGTTGACAATTCTGACGAGATATTCAAGGCTTGGTGTGCCAACAGCTATCAATTCAGTGCTACTGTACAAACCAGAGCCACCACAAAAAGAAAAGAGAACATAGACATTGAAATTGATGAGAAACTTGAAATAGGAAGCAAACTAATGTCAAAACAAGAATTCAAACAACTAAAAGAAGAAGATAACACAATAAAGGAAATAAAAATGAAACTCATCAAAGACAATGAAACAAGAAACTACAAAAATTACAAAATAGATAAAGGCATATTGATAAACATTGCACAAACAGGTACATGCAAAAGATTGGTTCTTCCAAAAAAGTTACAAGAAACTATTATAAAAATGACACATGACAGTCCTCTTGGGGGACACATGGGCGCTAAGAAAACAACAGCTACAATAGCAGAAAACTTTTACTGGCCTAAAATGACTAGGCAGATCAAAGAAACATCAAGAAATATACAGTGTGTCTATGACATAATCCCAAAGATGGAAAGCACACAGCGCCAATACAGTCATCTGACAAGGCAAACTTCCTATTTCAGAAAATGCCCTAGACCTAAAAGGACCATTAAAAAAGATGTCAAATAAAAACATATGTATGCTCTTACCATAGTAGACATAGCCACCAGATGGGTTGAAGCTATTCCACTGAAAAGAATAGATTCAGAACATATATATGCACTGAATTGCTCAATGTTTTCAGCAGATATGGTTTTCCTCAAACACTTCTTTCAGACAATGGCAGCCAATTCAAGGGACAGATGACACAAGCTATTATGAAAATGCTAAATATAACGCAGGTACACAGCACAATTTACCATCCAAAATCAAATGGAGTGATTGAAAGACTAAACAAAACCATCAAGAATATGCTATTAAAGGTGACAGTAGACCATGAAGACAATAGGCATACATATTTACCTTTAGTACTATTTGCATACAACAGCAGCAAGCATGACAGCACAGGTTTTAGTCCTTTTGAATTAAAGTTTGGTCAAAACCCTGCATGTCCTTTGAAAAATTTCAAAGAAATACTTATAAGCAAACCAGATGCCATACAGGACAGATATCAGCTGATGTCAGAAACTAGAGATCAAATACTCTACAGCATTGAAACAGCAAAACAAAGACTAATCAAGCAGAGTATAAGACATAGAGAAAAAAAAATAAACATTTACAATTAAGAAAGTTTGGGCCAGAACAACAAGTCTTAGTATTGTTACCAAACTCAAATAATGAAATCAAATAGGAAGGTCCATACAACATTGAAGAAAAAATTAGTGATTTCACATATAGTGTCAATATATAAGGAAATGTGAAAAAAATTACACATTGATAAACTAAGAGGATATGGTAACAATAAAGAAGAAAAACTAACCGTAAATATCATCAGCAAAGAAAATGATGAAAATGACAGTACCATGAAAAAGAAAAGCCCTGACCGTAAAAAATATCATCTGACATACCAGATAATATGAAACATAGAGTGATTTAATTTTTCAAAAATACAAAGGTGTTATCACAAAAGAAACAGGAAACACAAAAACTGTGACTCATAAGATACAACTATTAGAACACGAACCTTTCAAGACTAAAGTATACGCTATTCCCATGGCATATGGAGACACAGTAAAACAAGAAATTGATTACCTACTCAAAGAGAAAAGCAGTTGAAGCTAACTATACCTCACGAACTGTTATAGTCAAAAAGAAGGATGGAAAGATTAGAATATGCTGTGATTACAGTCAATTGAATAAAATTTAAAAAATTGACCATGAACATATTTGAGACCCAAGAGACATTATAGACATAATTGGTAAATCAGGTATATTCACTACGTTTGACTTAAACAGAGTTAGATAAACATGGATCATACTTCTGTCAAATATACTGCATTTATAGCCATAGATGAAGTATATGAATGGTTAATGATGTCACTTGAATTATTCAACAGTACAACCACTTTTAGTAGATTTATGAAAGTGATGTTACAAGGCATTCCAAATGTGGTACATTACATAGACGACATATGTATCCACACTAAAGATTGGGAAACACATATCAATACACTTGAAGCTGTACTGCATAGACTCAAGCAACATAATGTTACAATCTCACCTGAAAAGATTAACTTTGGAAAAAAAAACATATATATTTTCTGGGATACAGAATAGGTGGTGGTGAATTCACTCCTACAGCAGAGAATGAAAACAAGATCTTTAACCTGTCAGTCCCAAAATCTAAGAAACAAGTGCAAGCCCTGCTAGGACTATGTAACTTTTACAGGCCGTTCATTGCAAATTATGCAGAAATTGTTCACCCACTAACAGAAATTACAAAATACACAGCTATTCGAAAATTTCATTTTCCAGGCGATTGCCTCAACGCATTGAAGAACATTCAGGAATTATTCAGGAAAAACCCCATTTTGTTTAGACCTCAATGTTACAAATCTTTCGTTGTTTCTACTGATGCATCGTCTCTTGCATTGGTAACATGTCTCATGAGAGAACATGATGGTACTTTCCATCCTATACAATATCTGAGCAGACATTTGACAAATACAGAACGTAACTACAGCACCATAAAAGATAATGCTTAGCCATAGTGTGCGCTCTACAAAAACTTAAAAAATACCGTCTGGGTAGAACATTCCCTCCTCTAACAGACCACAAACCACTTGTGGCATTCAACAAGAAGAAAATAAGCAACACAAAAGTAAATAGAGTGGCTTTGCTATTAGCTGACTACAAATTTGACATTAAACCTGTTAAAGGAAAGGACAATGTGGATGCAGTCATATTAAGTAGAATGACAATCAATACAGACATTCTGTGAATTCCTAAATGATAAAACCAGAGACTGTATTAATGTTAGTATTTTTATTCAGTGAACAATACACAAGGAACAGTGTTTGAATTCCAATGGACAATATATTTAATTTTCATTTTATGATTATTGATTGTTAAAAGTACACATGTATTTTAATTACATAAAATTATAGTTGTGTTTAAATTTCAGTTTCATCTTTTTTTCATACAGGTAGACTGATGCAGTCATACAGATTTTGTTTTTATTGATATTCATGTCTAGATATATTCTGTTTAAAACAGTAAGTGTTTTATTGATGGTGAATATTTGATGATATTAAGAACAAGAATTTTGTATGACATAAACCTTTTTTTGAAGGATGGGGGTGAATGTCACATGATTATCACGAGATGATTGACAGAGAGGTCACATGGGTAAAAGAGCGCGACAAGAAGGGAGAGGAGTTATGTGTGTAATGGTGGATTTGTGTGGCTGATGTATCCACGTTGTGAAACCTCAAAGTTAGAATTATGTATATATTTTGCATATTAAAGTTATTTTGTTGAACCCATTCTTCAGAGGATCATTGTATGCAAGATTATGTATTAAGAGAACGCCTACAGAACACATATAACAAATAAACCTTTTACAATATGTTGACATTATAATTATATAGTAGTGAAGATTTGTCCTTTTTAAAAAAGAAAAACATAGCAATGTTTACTTTTAATATCCACTAAATAAAGAGACATATACTTTATTAATCATAAAATTATAAATTAAAAGAAAACAACAACCTAATGTCTAAATAACCAATATATCATTTTGAGCTGAGCGCTAAGTTGTGCAGAGTTCATGACGTTTGTTCCGGTTCTGTCTGACTTCAGCAGTGAAGATGTTTCCTTTTACCATTTGCCATTCTGAAATGTAAATATGGAACATTTCATAAGCTTATCATCTACACATTTCTTTGTTATATACCATGACAAGGTAATACTAAAACATTATTCCAGAAATGGATTTGCAAATTAATATTTAAAAAGTAAATCACTTCCTTAAAAAATGAGTGATTTTGCATTAAAAAAGAAGATTTGACATTTAATTTATTTCCATTTAATAAAAAAATAACTCATTACATCACGCATTATTAAATGTACTTTTATATATGTTATTTTACTTCATTGATTTTCTTAATGAAAGTATTCTATTTCCACGGAGATAGAAAATGTCACAGATTCGAAATTGTATTGTTTTAAAAAACATTTGTAGTAATAGTAAAATAACATAGATTTCGACTCTAAAAAGTAGGATTGAATATATATTTACAAGGCTTAAAGTGTACATCCACTATTTGCCGAATATAATTTATAATTGCACTTTATATATTTCTAAACATTTTAAATACAATTTTCATTTCCTAATAGACTCAGACTTTAGCAATCACATTAATTTGACACATTAGAGAAAACACAATCTTACGCTTAAATTATAATCTTTTATCCTCTGAGCAATATGTTCAAAACTGTTAGACTCTAGACTTTTCAAAAATATTGAATATGCGTCACCGGGCCCGGCATCCAAAATTTTATTGAGTAAAATTTCTGTCCTCTCTCTGCGTGTCCTTCCAGATAACACCTCTTCTTTATCATCCTGATCTAAGACTTGGTGTGAAAAGAGGAAATCAACGATGTATTTAGGCTCTAACTCCGCTTTAATAAACATGTATTCGTGGATGATAGCCTCTTCGTGTTCCGGTAGCAGTTTGCCGTGTTTTATTCGGCTCATGCTCTTTGAATTCGAAATCCTATATTTAAAATAATATATAAAGATAACTTAGAATTAATATTACTTTATTTGCAACAAAAAAATTGAGTTGAAAATGATCCATAATGTATGTACTTGTTATTGTATCGTTACAGGAACTTTAGATCATAGAAAACAATAAAGTTATAATTTTTTTTAAAATGTATAATGAAATAAATCTTTATACAATTATTTGATGACTTGCAAATAATATATAACAGATTGAAATTTTTTAAAAATAAATATTATTTAAGAAAATATTAAGTTGAAGTAGGTGGTAAATATGACAATTACACACACACAAATATATACATGAGATATTTATGGCAAGAAAAATCGCTAGTACAGTTTAAATAGCACATATGCTGCATATACTTTTTTCTTTCATGCATGTATGACATCTGTCCGTCTACGAAAGACGATAGATTTATCTTTATTATTTGCAGCTCTTGGTGTGGCTGATGAGACCAATCCTTGAGTGGCAGTCTTTTCTGCATGACACACACACGAAAGCAGTGGGGCAGTGTTGCCTGGCCTTTCTCCTCGCCCTTTTCCCGACTGCTTCTGCCCTAGTTTGCTCCTCTGCTCTTAGTGATCCTTCTTTCACTATAGCCCGCCACGTGGACCTATCCTCTGCCAGGTTTTCCCAGTTTTGTATATCAATGTTGGCTACTTTCATGTCTCTCTTGCATATGTCCACGTATCTGAGACATGGCCGACCAACCGACCTTTTCCCTGTCGCCAGCTCGCTGTAAAGCACATCACTTGGGTATGCGACCAGTTTGCATCCTCTTGACGTGTCCAAGCCAACGGAGGCGTCTTTGGCTTAATATTGCTGCAATACTACTCATGCTTGCTTGAGCCAGGACCTCTGTGTTGGGGACTTTCTCTTGCCATTTGATGTCTAGGATGCGGCGCAGGCATCTGAGGTGGAAGCTATTGAGCCTTCTTTCATGCCTGGTATAGGTGGTCCATGACTCGCATACATAGAGGAGTGTGCTCAGTACGCAGGCCTGGTATACCTGCAGCTTAGTCCTTGCTGTGAGTTTGGCATTGGACCAGACTCTTTTGAACAGTCTAGCCATAACAGTTGCTGCCTTCCCTATCCTACTACTTATCTCATCTTCCAGTGAGAGGGTGCTCGAGATGTTTGATCCCAGATAAGTAAAACTGTCAACAGCATCCAGGTTGCAGTCGTCAATGGTGATAGTCGGGAGAGAGGCAGCATCCTGTGCCATAATGTTGGTTTTCTTTATACTTATGGTCAGGCCAAACTCTTTGCAGGCAGCGGAGAAGTTGGATACCAGGTTCTGCAGGCCGTCTGCTGTGTGGGATATTAAGGCGGCATCGTCTGCAAATAAGAGCTCGCGCAGCAAAATCTTCCTTATTTTGGTCTTGGCTTTAAGTCGGGCAATATTGAATAATCTCCCGTCAGCTCTGGTGTGTATGTATATCCCCTCGCTGTTGTTCTTGAAGGCATACTGGAGTAAGATGGAAAAGAATATTGCGAATAGAGTAGGTGCCAACACGCAGCCTTGCTTTACTCCACTACTTACTGGGAAAGCCTCTGAGGTGGCACCGTTATAGCACACTGTGCCCTGCATGTTTTCGTGGAATTGCTTGATGATGTTAAGCAGATGTGTAGGGCAGCCTATTTTTACTAAGATCTGGAAAAGGCCGCTTCTGCTGACAAGATCAAAAGCTTTAGTTAGGTCGACGAACGCGATGTATAGAGGCATATGTTGCTCCCTGCATTTCTCCTGCAGCTGGCGCAGAGAGAAGATCATGTCTATGGTTGATCTTCCGGCTCGAAAACCGCACTGCGATTCTGGGAGTACACGCGATGCTAGGGTCTGCAGGCGTGTCAATGCAACTCGGGCGAAGGCCTTTCCAACTATACTGAGGAGAGAGATTCCACGATAGTTGTTGCAGTCACTCTTGTCTCCTTTATTTTTGTACAGTGTAACGATGTTGGCATCTTTTAACTCCTGTGGTATCTGCCCCTGTTCCCAGCACAGAGTGAGGAGGTCATGCAAAGGCTGTAAAAGTATTTCTTTTCCACATTTGAGAGCTTCTGGTGGGATTCCATCATTACCAGGGGCTTTCCCGCAGGCTAGGCAATCTATGGCTCTACTTAGCTCGACCATTGTGGGTAGGCTATCGAGCTCTTCCATGACCGGCAGGTCTGGGATATCGTCCAGGGCAGCAGTTGAGACATGGTTTATAGTTGCGTACAATTCAAGGTAGTGCTCGATCCACCGTTTGAGTTGCTTGTCCCGATCAGTGATAATTTCCCCTGTTTTTGACATTAAGGGTGCTGTCTTGGAGGTCACAGGGCCTGTTGCTTGTTTTATATTCTCGTACATAGCCTTTGTATCGCCTCTATCAGCAGCTGACTGTATGCTGGAACTTAGATTGAGCCAATACGTGTTAGCGTAGTGGCGAGCTGCCTGCTGGGCATTTTTCTTGGCGCTCTTAAGGGAATGTAGAGTTTCTGGGCAAGGCCTGTCTTTATAGGCTAAAAGAGCCTTTCTTTTTGCATCGGTGACATGCTTCATTTCCTCCCAATGGGCCTCAAACCAGTCTGCACTTTTGCGTTCTCTCTTGCCGAATGCCGCAATAGCTGAGCCATATATGGTGTCCCGCAGATGTGACCACTTGGACTCAATAGTGTCTACTGGTGGCATTTGTACAAGAGCTTCTTGTAGTCTCTGGGTGTATTCTGCTGTTCTCTCTGGATTCTTGGTGGAGCAGATGCCTATGCGAGGTTTTCCCCTTGTTTTTGTTGCGGTACAATTTCTTTGGCAGTAACCTTACCTTGCTAACCACTAAGGAATGATCTGTGTCGCAGTCTGCACTGTGGTAACTGCGTGTGAGGAGGACACTGGCCAGTTGTGTGCGTCTTGTGATGATGAGATCTAGTTGGTGCCAGTGTTTAGAGCGGGGATGCCTCCATGACACTTGGTGGATTGCTTTGCAGTTGAAGAAAGTATTTGTGACACATAGTCCATGTAAGCAGCACATCTCTAGTAATCTCTGCCCATTTTCATTTAGCCTGCCTCTTCCAAAATAACCGAGGCAAGTTGGCCAGGCCATGTGATCACTTCCAACTCTTGCATTGAAGTCACCAAGGAGGTAGATTGCTTCATTGGTGGGTATGCTGGCTAGTATTTGATTGAGATCATCATAAAACTGATCTTTCGCTTCTGAGCTCGAGAGTAAGGTTGGAGCATAAGCACTGATGATGTTGGCTAATCCTGAGGATGTAGATAGTCGTATTGTTAGTATTCTGTTAGTGCACTTTTGTTGGGGGTTCTATGGAGGAGCAGAGTCCATTTTTTATGGCAAAACCAACCCCATGTTGCCTTGGTGTGTCCATTGGTCCACCCTGCCAGAAGAAAGTGTAGTTGCATTCTTTTATGGTACCACTTTCTGGGAGTCTAGTCTCCTGAAGGCAGGCAATGTCGATGTTTAGTCTGGTAAGCTCCCTGTCAATGATGGCTGTCTTCCTGGCATCATCAATAAGCTGCAGGTCGGCAGTAATGCCTGGACACA
>CALYLW010000776.1:55000-175000 GCA_944989445.1 Ampullaceana balthica | reverse complement strand
TTTTTTCCTCAAAATGTATGTCTATATTTCACATACGTTTTAAAGGAATAAATCAATTTTAAATATACTTGGCAAAAAATGATATAATTTCCAGAAGCAATAATAGGAAGTAAAGGTCTTGGGGATAGAGAAAAAGTGGGCCGAATGATAATATTTACAAAACATAAAGTCTTATTGTAAAAGGTGAATAAACAAAGAATTGCATCCCTTATTAAATAGCAATATAATTAGATATTGGTATCCATTTGTAAATTTGATTGTTTTGGTGAAGTAGGAAAAAAAATGGAAGCTCATCGATACCGAATAATGTGACATAATTATAAATGAACACCCAAAGCTCATAATTTGATTTTCATTGTTTTCAAGTATAATTTAAAAATCTAGTCACTACATATTTCTAATATCAAATTAAAAAATTTAAAATGAAAATGCATTAAACTAAGCAGTTTTTGGACAAATTTTCAGAATACTATTTTGTTTTTGTCATGAAATCTGATTTCAAATAGGAATTTTAAGATTCCAATTTTCGTGGGTTGAAAGACAGACATTTTTTTAATGAACACTGTTGATTTCCAGCATTTTTGCTGTTTTCTAAAATATTTTTTTTGCAAGTTGTTTTAAATACTCCATAAATATTTTCTTTTAACAAACGGATGTCACTGCGTGTGTAGCGTTAACTACAAAGATATGAATTCATAACTTTTTATATTATTACAAAAAAAGTAACAAAGGGGGCATTTAGCGGCGTAGCATAAGCTGTAGACATGCTCATCATAGATAGTGCAAAGAACGGGAGGGGGTGGGTGAGAGAAAGTACATAAAGAGCAGCATGAAGTAATGAAAAAAGCAAAACCAAACATTTTAAAAAATAAAAAAAATAAATGTTCACAAAGGGGCTTAAAGTCAGAACTGTCGCGTACAAGGGTATGTAAAAACCACTACACTACGAATCATATGTTATTCTGTGAAAGTACAACGCAAATGAACGCAAGAAGCATCGTTACAATCCCCCCCCCCTCTTTTTTATTTCATTTCATGCCACTACGCTTGCAAACAGTGATCGGTCGACACCAGCGAGGGCCATTCTTCATAATTACTTGCACACACTTGTTTAGGTGAAATATATATATAATAGACGTCCCGCGGCGTAGCATACGCCGCAGACTTGCTCATGGAGAGTGCAAAGAAAGTGGAGAAAGAAACAGCAAACTACAGCACGAAGAAATTAAAAAATGCGAGTGAACGTCGTTTGTGACTGCCAACTCATTGTTTGTTTGGAGACATTTGCAAGCGATATTTGGTACACCCTTAACTTCTATGAAGTCAGCTATCATACAATAATCGGGTTAAAATAGTAGTTACATAATCGATATTAGGTTTTCGAAAAAAAAGACATAACAACAACACGCAATTAACAACCCTAAATTTGACTAATCCTCGATAACAGAAATTACAAAATACACAGATATTCGAAAATTTTATTTTCCAGGCGATTGCCTCAACGCATTGAAGAACATTCAGGAAGCATTCAGGAAAAAAACCATTTTGGTTACACCTCAATGTTACAAATCTTTCGTTGTTTCTACTGATGCATCGTCTATTGCATTGGTAACGAAAAGAGTTATTTTTGGTGCAGTAAGTTGGTGCGCTGCTTTCTAAAATTAGTAGCACTATAAAAAATCGATCGCAGCGCCACCTAACAGCATTACATCCATACCGACAACGGGAATTATGTATATTGATTGAACAATTTAATGTGGACGTTATCAAATTTCTCGCCGTAAAAAGATATTATATGACATCATTGTTTTAGCTCAAATTTTAATTATGGAAAAGGGAACGATGTAAAAAGAGGATATGATGATTGTTATTTATAAAATACTTTGTGTACATTTCAGGAATATTTCGTATTTTTCAAACAAGGATAATTTACTTGGGCTTTTGACAACAAAAAAGTGGGCGCCCTACAGCCCCTATTATAAAATACTTTGTGTAAATTTCAGGAAGTTTAATATACGTATTTATCATACAAGGACAAATTAGTTGGGCTTTGAAAAAAGTGGGCGCCCCAGGCGCCATGTCGCCGCAGCAGGACCTAGTAATAATAATAATTTGGTAATATTGATTATGCGAATCAGATAAAAATTATTTTCATTCTCGTAAATTATAAGATATTCGATTTTGTTTATAATGCAAAATGCTATAAAATTTAAAACGCCACTGGGTATTATTTTTGTACATTTAAAACAAAATTAATTATAAAATTAGTATATTTTTAAAATAAAAAATTGGAGGTTTCAGGAAAGTAAATTACGTTTAAAAAACAATATTAAAAAATATATTTACAAAAAGTTCCAAAATGTATAAACTATTCAAATTACCTGAACACAACAATTTATTGAAAACACATCAACGGTTAATAAATTAAAATACTGTAAACAATTTGAGGGAAAAGCTAAATATCGAAAATGCTCAAAGTGAAGGCCATTGTGGTCCATGCACAGCTGCCAACGCTTACTGATTGATTCCAAAGTGTTCGTTGTCATTTCAATTGGTATGACGGTACATTCTCTTTCAAAAGGTTATCTCAACTCATTAATTGTATCTAGTTTCGTGGTGTAAACATTGTGTTTAACATGACCCCATAAAAAATCAAATAAGGTCAGATGCGGAGCCTGGAGGGTACTTGATGTTTCCTCTTCGTCCTAATAATCTGTTTGGAAGTTGGCCGTCACGATAGGGTCTTACGATAATCCGGTAGTGGGGTGGTGCTCCATCCTGCAAAAATAATCTTTTTTTTTATTAGTCATAAACATCTCTTGGATTTGGTGCATAGCGGATTCTTGTTGCAAATTAAGGTAATTTGCACCCTTCCAGCATCATAATAAAAGAATGTTCAATGAAATCAAATGCTGTCAAGTCACACAATACTGTAACATATGGGAGGTTTACATTGCGATCCATTGTCACATGAGGTTTGTCAGCTGTCAATTTGGTGCAATTGTTACGATTAGTTGAACCATATAACTTGAACGTAGCCTCTTCAATCCAAACAAAATTGCGTGGGAATTAAAAGTCATCTACACATTTTGGTTGGTATCTACACACAATAAAATTCTCATCTTCATTGAGACCGTGCACTAAATGTTATGGAATATCTAAATATAAGCCATGGACACCAATGGCCATTAATTTGAACACTTTCGATAAATTGCTTTTCCTGGATTTATGTACTCACTCTTTGCTGCTATAGAGTAACAACTTAAACGTTATATTACAATGTGAAAATGTTTAACTTTTACAATGGTTTCAAAGGCAGTCATAGCCGCAAAAGATTTCGGGATAAGATCCCTCAAATCATGAAATGCTCCAAACGTCGTTTGACTCTAAGCGCCTCTGACATCCAAATACAGCTTCTGGCCCTCATGAGCGACAATCTATACGAGTCCGCTATAACAGGAATTACAGGTGGACTACTATCGCCTTAAAACAATCTTATTCACTCATATGGGGCTCTTTTAGCATGTAGGGCTCCTCATCTAGAAGAAGGAAAACTCTGACTATAAACTTCACATATCTTGTTGCTACACTCACGACAAATTCTAAATAATTAAATCCCGATCCAAAACAAGGAAAGGAGATTTGCGCCACCAAATCAACACCAAAAGAAATAAAGTATAAAAAAGATTACGGATAAAAGTAACCTTGATTGATCGGTTGAGGCAAGGATAAATACTACCGCACTATCAGTTGAAGGTCATCAGGTTTGTGTTGTTAAGTATACTATTATAAACAACTCAATCAAACTTCATAGAGAAGAAACACCTATACACACATGTAAAATAAGAAAGTGTGTAAAGTGAAGTAAAGTAAAATAACTAACGCACGATTTACAACGGTATTGATTTACCATCATAAGATTTGACATACTCCGTTGACTAGTGTTTCGTGAAACATCACCAGATGAGAGGCATAAATTAAATTAAGCGGTGATGACTACAAACAATAATATGACGTAGCGTTCCTTGTCAAAAAGGAATTAGTTGTATCAGCATTAGCAGCACACTAAACTTAAGCACTTTTAAGAATAAGAATGTGCACCAGACACATAACCTTACGATTATACAAGTTGTTCCAACTTGCTACCACAACGACTACGACTTTTAAAAATTCTACCAGAAAATTTAACTAGTCATCAAGAAAATAACAAGGAAAGACATTATATAAATTAAGGGCTACTGGTGGGAAAAGATTGGCGCTGATGGGTACTAACATTGGTCGTGTACAATTGGAAAATTTAATTGAGGCGAAACAAGTGATAGAGGGACGAGATTACCCAAATTAGCAGAATGTCATTAATTGGAACCTGACACTTATCCTGCATCATCACAAGCAATCAAGAATCTTTAAATGACAATGACATAGAGAATCAATCAAGAATGAAATTTGTTACATTATTTTCCCGAGGCTTTACAAATCTAGTATCAATAAAGCACAAACAAAGGTTTCCCTGATGCAGATACAGGAAGTGACCATAATCTTGTCCTAACTAAACATAAGCTGAAACTGAAGTTAATTTGAGGGAAATGAAATCAGCGAAACTTGATTAATCTTGACAAACAAAAAGACTCGGAAATGAAAAGCTATTCCAGGCCAAATTAGGTGGCAAGATGGTAGCAATCGCAATTATCGACTACAATGCAGAGTCTTTTTCTAACAATGTAAAATAAATACTAACTTCAACTGCCTAAGAAGTCAAATGAATGAAGGATGCAAGAAACAACCATGAGTTACGAACAATATTCTTGATCTATTATATGAAAGAATCGACTTAAAAAGACAAATTTCAACCAGCATATAATGGAAGTAGCTAAGTACACTCTAATAAATTCAAGGATCAGAAAATAGATGAATCATAGGTAAGGTGTGCCACAAGTGAAAGACAGTATTGTATCAAGAAACAGTAAAGAATAGTATGAGACATTAAGCAACCTTACCAAAAAGCAGCAAAGGTAAGTTTCCATAATTAAAGACAGCGATGCAAGCTCGTTACTTATTAAACAACCTCAATGGCAAACTTGAAGACCAATCAGGAAAATGTGGAATGTAAATCAACTCTGACAAAAGGAATATGTCGGTTAAAAACATCAACAACACAAATAATTGCTAGAAATTATTAGGTCATTTTGAACCTAAAAAAGATGGAAGCATCGGGTGGGCATCGGGGCAGTTGCCAAAGGGCGCAAGCTCAAAAGGGCGCCGCTAAATCTATAATTTTTAAATGTGTTAAATAAATACTGTCGGACCTCTCTAAGTCGAAATCAAAAGGACCCCGAAAAACAAAATTCGATTTATGGAGTTTTTAAGTTAGGGAAAATGGCGTAATAGGCGCCGATCAATCAAGGACAATGTAGATATTGAGAGTTGGGGGAGCAGCCATACCGGCTATTAGGCTTGACAGGAATGAGAGGTGGTGTCTGACGTTTCATATGAAAGGAGCCAACTTGCTTTGAGATTCAGACACTAGCCCGTGAGAGGAGACACTTTCCCTCCCGAATTCCACCAGGCAGACAAGCATCCTCTACTATAGGGACAACCATTAATTTAGAAACATGGTTCGTAAGGACAATGTTTGAATCTTGAGAAACTACCCAAGTTGGTGTTGAAATGCAAAGAGACAAGCAATCCATGTTAGGGATAAGTGAGTCCCGATGGACAGCCTCAGCCCAGGTGAAGCTCAGCACAGGAGAACTGCTACTATACTCAGGCCATGAAGATGAAAATGCAACTCACATCCAAGGATTAGCATTCATGCTTTCTAAAACTTCCCAGAAAGCCCTTAAAGGATTGGAAGCCCATGGTTCCCAGATAATTAACGCAATATTTAGGACTAAAAACAAGAAGTAAAAATGGACAAACTTTAAGTATACGCTCCTACAAGAAAATAAGAGGTCAAAGATGACTTCTACAACAAACTGTAAAACCTAATCCAAAAATGTTCTAGGAGCAATATGATTATACTTGTATGTGACCTAAATTCAAAAAAAGCAATAACATCAATGGATAAGAAGATTGCATTGGAATACATGGCCTGTGTTATGTGAATGATAATGGTCAAAGGCTAGCAGTTCTATGTGATGGAAGCTTTTTCAAGCATATACATATCCACAAGGTGACATTGATAACAGCAGATATGTCAACGGCTAAACAAATTGACCGTATATGTATCTGCAAAAAAAATATATCTCTAAGATGTTAGGGTAAAAAGAGGGGCAGATGTAGCCTGAGACCATAATCTAATTATTGCCAAACTAAGGCTCAAACTGAAAAAAAAGAAATGTGAGGGAAGCTCCGGCTAAAGTTTTAATACTACCCTTTTGAAAGATGAATCAAAGCTTAATGAGTGCAAACTTAATTTATCTAACTAATTCCAGAATCCTAAAAGGTCTAGGCAATGAATAAACAATTGACCAAAGCTGAGAACGCATCAAAGAGATAATGACGACAACATGTGAAAAAGTGCTTGGCCCCAGACAACTAGCACATAAAGAATGAATTTATAATGAAACCATGTAGAAGGCAACTCTGAACACCATACGCACCAAAAAAGAAAAGACCAGTGCATCTGCAGAATAAGCAGAAGCTAATAACGACGTTAAACGTAGTATAAAACAGACAAACATAACTAAATAAAAGTATAAACACTTGAAGCATAAGAGGAAGCTTACCATCGTAACACAAGAGAACTATCAAGTACAATTTAAATAGTTATTCGGAAAGTTCATAAATCCAGGGAGACCCGTTGAAGAAGATCATAATTAAAATGGATATAGCCTTTTTAAGATATCCTCATACGACCAGCCCAACAATACACACACACAACATAGAGCAAGCGGAACAAGATTTAGCAATAGATTGCAGCACACCCACAAAACAAGAGATAAGCAGAGCAATTAAACAACTAAAGAAAGGAAAAGCAGCAGATCTAGACAGAATACCGGCAGAAATTACGACTAGCTCTGAAATTCTAGACCCTCTATTCAAGAAAATATTGAAGAAAGTACACATCCTTACGGAGTTCCCAAAGAAAGGAGATCTTATTTCTTGCTCCAACTATAGGTCAATAACTCTGCTATCTATACCAGGCAAAGTATTCAACAGAGTGCTGCTAAACATAATGACATAACAATAGCTTAGAGACCATAAAGCAGGTTTTAGAGAACATTAACAAAAGAAAAAAAGGAGAAAAAAAAGAAAGAAAAACTTAAAAGAAACAAATATATAAAACAGAAAGCACATATCATGAAATGACTAAATTGCAAAACTGATAATTATATTGGCACAATCCCTGGAGTGAAAGTCGCATTATAATTAAAATTTATCGACAATAAGAATGCCTCCGATAGTGTTAAAAGGCTAATTAAATGGAAGTTGGTAAGACACTACATGGTACTACACAAATTAATACATAATTTAGAATTCTTATGAAGGACGTCAAGCAGAGTTATTCATTGCCAACAACAACAGCAGCTTTGGGGTAGAGACCAATGTCGGGCAAGGGTTTCTACTCTCACGTTTCTTTTATTTGATAAACAAATGACTGGATAATGAAACGGTCTAATGGAGAGAAGTAAAATGGTATCCAGCGGACACAATGAAAACAGCTTGTTTACCTGGAATTTGTGGATCGTTTGTCCTTAATATTACACAAAGAGAAACATGCAACCAAAAACTAATTATGCAGCAAAGTTCTCTGCTTTCCTTGGCCTCAAAATCCATAGAGGAAAAAGCACATTCTTTAAAATAAATTCATTAAGCAACACCCCTAAAGCACTAAAAATAACAAATATTGAGGAGTTGAATAGCTTTACATACCTCGGTAGCATCATTGACATACAAGGAGGGACTGAAGCCAACAAACGAGTGATAATTGTCAAAGTGAGAACAGTCTTTAGTCAGCTAAAAAAATCTAGAGCTGCAACAACTTAAACTTCCTTGTCAAGGATCATGATATTCAACACCACAGTGAAGCCAGTCCTGTTATATTGAGCAGAAACATCGCGAACAACAGCAGCCGGTTCAAAAAAGCTAAAAACATGTATAAACGCATTTCTCCGAATGATTCTTTAAATATACTAGCCCAACATTATCACAAAACAGAGCCAGCGGCAGAGTTAATATTCCAGCGCATATGGAGATGAATTAGACACGTCCTTGGAAAGCCTAAATCCAGCATGGCGATTCAAGCCCTCACTTGAAACCCCCAGGGCAAGGGAAAAAGAGGTCGACCCAGAATGACTTGGAGAATGGAACAGGAGGCAGATTCCAAAAAATAGATTGGGCACAGATGGGGACAGCTGGAAAGACTGGCACATGACCGGAATGCATGTAAGCCATTTGTTTGTGGCATTCGCCCCAGATGAGACATGTGATGTTGATGATGAATTGCCAGCTCATTGCTGATGAGATGGCGATACTAGGACGATGGACTGGATATTGCACCGAGTGTACGCTACTGAAATTAATCCAGATACCAGCATTCTGTAGGAAAAATGGCAGAGAAATGAATAAACTACCGGCGCATATGAAGGTAGACGGGGGCCAAAGAAAATTATTTCCAGCGGAAAAGTTGTCTTGACAATTTAAAAGTGTTGACAGAAATGAGGCTGAATGAATAACTGGCCGCAGCTCAAGACAAGTGAATATTGAGATCGCTTTATGTACATGCGCTTACGCCAATGAGCGAAACGGTCAAGCGAAATTTAATCATATATATATATATATATATATATTAGGGCTGCGGAAATTATCGATTAATTTATCGATTAATCGTAAACAATTGTATCTATTAAATATCGATTAAAATAATTTTAATCGATACAAATTCGATTAAAATTTAAGATAATATGTATAATATTTTTTTTTAAAAATTAGTAATAAATAATAAATGATTAATAATTAATACTAATTTATATATATTTTTTACGTACAAACATCTCCCGCGTATATTAAACTTTATTTTATTAATGTATGTTGACCGGCAGACGTCAACTATAAAATGGCTGACAGCCAGAGCCGTATTTACACCATTTTGGGCCCCCGGGCAAAGACATAGTGTTGGGCCTTTCCCCAGCAGGAATAAAAAATGAATATACATAATATATATAAATAAACATATTCCCATGGGGCCCATATGCTCGTGGGCCCCCGGGCAAATGCCCAACGGGCCTATGCATTAAGACGGCCCTGCTGACAGCATCAGCGCAGCTACATTTAAACATATAACTAGAAAGTTGAGCAAATATGTTCTTTTTAAGCTAACTGCGGATGGCAAAGTCGAAGATATGGAAAACATTTACTGTGTCCACTGCCATAAACAGTTATCTTTTAAAGGATCAAATACATCACTGACGTACCACCTTCAGCACAAATCAGGTATCAACACATTGTCATAAAATTTAGTTCAAAATATTCTTAATTTCCAATGTCCGTGAGAAATGTTCAGTTAATGACGTCATAAATTTCTGTTTTTGGTTTTAATCGAAATTATCGATTAATTAATCGATATTTTTTTCAAAAGTTAACCATTAAATTTAAATTAATCGATAACAGCCCTAATATATATATATATAATTAAACTTTTTTTTTGTCAATGGTCACTTTCTTATTGTGACGCCTACATGTTTACAAGGATTGATGGATCTCGACCAAACTTGGGACATATATACATCATTATACAGGTGAAACTATAGAGGTGTTTTTAACTTTACATCATTTACTTTTAGGGCCCCAAATATATTTCATTAAATTGCGAATAAATCAAATGAAACTTTGGATGATTATAAATAGTAATTTAATGAACCGAAAGCTGCTTCTAAAAATAGAAACAAAATATATAGCTTTTAAATACAAATGTTTATAGAACTGAATTGTAACCATTTGAAATCGTTTACTTCAATTTCGATTATCGACTACAATTATAATTTGGATTTGTTTTTTTTTAAAACGACCTTAATGATTTCATAAACAGGAAGTTTATGTATTTATATTTTGTTCGAGCCTTTTTTCGAAATAGAAACACGGTATTGAGCTTTTAATTTGATTTTAATTGCTATACTCTTCTTGAACCCTTCACAGGATAAATAAATAAGGCCAGCAATTACTTAAGTTCGATCGAAAGTACATTTGGATTGTTTTTATACAACGACGATTATGAACATAACTCTACGGCCATGGCCTAACACTAACAGTAACACATCACCAATGAGTCATTATGGACATCGACCATTATAAATTAATTATAAATCAAAATCAAAGCATTGAGAGCAAAATTCAAAATTTAATATTAAAGGTAAGTTAAGTTAAGATGTTTTTTTTTAAATTACTGTAGGCGTCAAAATGTATACTCAATTCTATTTCCAAGGTATTTTCATATTAGTATTATATGATCAATATAATATTACTCTTTACTAATTCTACTAAATTTAATTATTAAATATATACTGCACGATTTTTATGAAACGTTTTTTTTCCATTTAACAGGTTGCAGAGACTTTGAATGACATATAACTATCGACATCGAACACTTACAATAAATCAAAGCATTGAAAGCAAGATTCAAAATTTACTATTCAAGATAACTTAAGTTAAGATGTTTTTTTTAAAAAATAACTATAGGTCTCAAAATTTATGTTTCATTCTGAATGTATTTCCATGGTATGTTCACATTAATATTATATGACAAAACATACAATTACTAATTCTACTTAATTTAATAATTAAATATTCCTAGCGCAATTTTTATTAAACGTTTTTTTCTCTTTAACAGGCTGCAGAAACATCGAATAACCTATGACTATGAATATCGACATCGAACACTTATAATAAACCGAAGCATTGAGAGCAAGATTTAAAATTTATTATTAAAGATACCGGTAAGTTAAATTAAGATATTTTTTTACAAAAGAATAGGCCTTAACATGTATACTCCAATCTATTTTAATGGTATTTTTATATTAATATTATATGATAAAGTATAATATTACTAATTCTCATTAATTTAATAATTAAATATTCCTTGCACGATTTCTATGAAGCTTATTTTTTTCCTTAAACTGGTTGCCGAAACTTCGAATAACATATGACTATGACTATCCACATCGAATACTTATAATAACACAAAGCATTGAGAGCAAGATGCACAATTTACTATTAAAGGTAATTTAAGTTAAGATGTTTTTTTTTACAAATTACTATAAGCTTAAAAATGAATACACTATTCCATTTCCATCGTATTTTAATATTAAAATTATATGATAAAATATATTACTAATTCAAAATCATAAGTTCTATTATTGTTTTATCTAACTTTTAACATACACCTTTTTCAAAATAGGTTTTTATATATAATCCGATTTCAGATACTTTACTTTTACGGAAATGTAAGAGATCGGTGCATTTTTAAAAAAATTACAATGAAACATTTTTTAAAATAAAAAAACACGTTTAAAAAATCGCATGAGATGCCACTTCAGTGTGAACAAAGACAGCAGGATCAGGAGGAAAAGCCATTTCGTAAGTTCCATTATTATTTTCTCTAAATTTTAAAATATACATTTTTAAAAATACATTTTTATATATGTTCCGATATCAAATATGTTATTTATACAATAATATTTTAAGATTGGTTCATTTTTAAATCCTTTATATTAACTTGTGGTGTCTGAGCCCTTGATTGTTTGTCGAAAAGATTTTGGATCGATTTTTAACTCACTTCATCGTAGACTAACAAGCTGAAATTTTGCAGGCAGACTCTTGTCGATGATAAAAATGATGTATCAAAATTTCAGATCGATCGCATTTACTCTAATTCAATTAATTTTTTGTTAGATTATTTTAATTTATTATTATGTAACATGTTAATATTTGTGCAAGTCTGTCGCGTGAATATTATATATTGAAAAACCTTTCCTGGCGCGCAATATGGTGCGTAGTTTATTTGCAATACATTTTATAAACATATTCCTGATCGGTGCGCAATATATTAAACATGTTTTGCGAGACAAACCTAACATTTATTATTTTTGGATTGTCTTGCGCTGCGTATTGTAATGACAGTTCTTTTAGTTATGTCTCGTATATAAATATAAAGGATTTATTGCAAAAAATAACTTGGTTATTACGGGTTTTTAAAATTTTATTTTAAAAAAGATTTCCAAAATGTCCATTATTGTTTTCTCTAACCTTTAACATATACATTTTTAAAAATACACATTTTTTTATATTTGTTCCGATAATAAATACGCTATTTATAAAATAAGCTAAAAGATTAGTGCTTTTTAATTGGAATAACAAGGAAACAATTTTTTTTTAAAAACAGGTTACCAAAAAAGCATGAGATGCTTTCCTGCAGATGGAGCACAAAAGAAATAGAACATCAAGGGCTTCAGAGACTCAGGAGCAACGAGAGTTACTACCTTGAAAAATAAGAGAAACTTACAGTGTAGACGGGGATACAGTGGTCGAGTTGCAGCGCGCTCGATTGGCGTAACAATGGTCACGGGTTCGAATCAATGGGAAGCCAAGGATTTGTTCATGGGGCCTAGGGCGTCCCCGAGTCCACCCAGCTAACATAGGTAAATAAAAGGCGGCTGGGTAATGCGTGGAACCCTTATAGCCTTGGCATGTGAACGCTGCATCACTTGCCAAAATCAACTGCTGCTATGGAAGCACATACAGGAAAAAACAGCAGGCTGAAGTCGGAGACCACGGGCAAATTGGCGCAAAACTCGTCGGCACGCAAAACTCAAATTGAGAACGAAGAAGAAGAAGAAGACAGTGTAGACATCAGGACAATATGAGTTACGACTTACCAAAGGAGAGAACAGGACAGTATGTCACTTTTAAATCATTTATATTAACTCGTGGTGTCTGTTTGAGCCCTTGCTTGCTTGTTTGTCGAAAAAACTTTGGATCGATTTTTAACCCACTTCCTCGTAAAATAGCGAGCTAAAATTTTGTAGACAGTTTTGTACCAATAATAAAAACGATGTATCAAAATTAAAGATCGATCGCATGTACTGTAATTAAATTGTTGAATTTTTAGATTAATCTATTTATCTCTATGTATCATGTTAAATGTATGAGATAGAGTGTCGCGGTGCGTATTATATTGAACGACCTTTCTGTCGCGCATTAAGGTGCGTATTTTGTTGACAACACTTTTTATAAACATATTCCTGATCGGTGCGCATTATATTAAACATGTTTTACGACACATAACTACCATTTTGTATTTTTGGATGGTCTTGCGCTGCATATTATAATAAACATTATTTTAGTTATGCCTCGTTCATAAAGGATTTATAGTCCAAAACGTGTTTTTTACGGGTTTTTTTTAATTAAAGGGTTTATTTAAATTATTCTAGAGTATTTTAAATTTTATCATTTCAGGAACTCTGTTACTTTTTAGCCTGTTTTAATGGGACAGATTTTAAAGTATTAACCCCCTTATTTGTCAAAATTTAAAAGTAATATTACTCTTATTATTTTTTTGATTTGGGTGAAATGTAAAATATTCCAGAAGATTTTATTTTTAAATCCGTGTAGTAATTTTAACCATATTTTAATTACACTCAATGTAAGGTCTTATCCAATTGCTGTTTTGTTAACGGATTTTAAATTTGGTCAAACAAGGTCGTATCTCAACCATACAAGATAAATCCGCGAAATGTATCAAAGTAGAACAAGAAATTCTCAAAAAGATGAAGTAAGTACCGTTCTGAGCTGTTCAATGAAGACTCAAAAGGCGATGCATCAGGGCTCAACTGCCCTAAGTCAACTAACACATATATGCATTCTATTATCCATGTCGAGGTGGGGCTGTCTGTACGAAAACTTAAAAAGGGGAAATCAGCTGGAGCAGACAACATTCCAGGCGAACTGATTCAGGCAAAAGGAAAACCCTGTAATAAACATCCTAACTAACATGTGCAACAAGATCTGGCAGACAGGAAAATGGCCAACCCCCTGGACGCAATCGCTGGTTATCACGCTCACAAAGAATGCTAATTTAAAGATGTGCAAGAACTACCGTACAAACAGCCTGATTAGTCACCCCAGCAAAGTCAAGCTTATGATCATACTAAACAGACTGAAAACACAAGCAGAGCAAATCATTTCAGAAGAACAGGGGGCTTCAGAGCAGGAAGAAGCACAACGGAACAACTCTTTAACCTGCGAGTGCTCTGTGAAAAACATCTCCAACACCAGAGTGACCTCTATCATGTCTTCATAGACTTTAAAAAAAAAGCGTTCGACAGTTAGTGGCATGCGGCACTGTGGGCAACTATGCACAAATTCAACATTAACGCAAACCTCATTGATGTGATCAAGAACCTATACAACAGAGCAGCCAGCACAGTACTCTTCAACAGCAAGCTGGGAGATTGGTTAAGGACCACCGTTGGTGTCAGACAAGGATGCTTACTCACCCCATCCTCTTCAACCTCTTCGTTGAAAGGATTATGACAGATGTGCTAGAAAACCATGTCGAAACAGTCAGCATCAGAGGGAGAAATATAAGCAACCTACTCTTCGCCGATGACATAGATGGCTAGCATGCAGCAAGGACGAACTAAAAGAATTCCTTTCAAAAGTAGAGAAACAGCAAAGGCGTATGGCATGGAAATCAATGCAGAAAAGACCAAGGTCATGGCAAATAGAAAATTCACACATGAAATTCGGATAAACGGGCAAAAACTCGAAGAGGTCTCCAACTTTAAATACCTAGGGCCATAATATCCGACGAAGGTTCAAAGCCAGAAACTCTTGCCAGATTTGCCAAAACAATGGCAGCATTGAGTAAACTAAAGAACATCTGTAAAAGCAAGAAAGTCTCGCTGAGATGATCATACATGTGGAAGAAATTCAGAAGCCCCGAGCCTAATGCTATTCATGGGTCTTCCAAGAAGACCCCCTCTACTATCTGGCCCCAAAGGGATGTAACAGTTGAGAGTCCCCCCCCCCGGAAGCGGTCGCTTCTCAAGCGGCAACCTGGGATTCCAGGTCATAAATTCGAAAATGCCTCTCACTAAGTTGCCCTCACAAGGAGGTGGTGGAATTCCCTATTACGATCCGCTACCAATTTAGCGCCATCCCGGCAAAGCACACCAATCTCCATGGTTAGGACCGTCGCAGAGCGGGGGATCATCAAAGACCTACCTGGGGTGTAACCCCCACTGGAAGGTTTCATCAGAGCTGGCATCAAATGCGTTCTTCGCGGCACCTTTTATAATCCGTACTGGCGCTCCTGGCCCTAAACCGGCACTGCTCGATAGCGTTGTTAGTAAATTGAGGGGGACGAAATGGTTGCTTCGGATTTACCAGACCCTCAACGGGTAATTTGGTTCTCATCATCGGCACTGCATTTAAGATGCTTTGTCTAAGATCCGTACAGCGACTGTAATCATATGTGACTAGCACCTAACACCTAACATATCGGACTTTGGCATTGCCTGCATGATATCAAAGATTCAACTAATGCGCTCTGTGGCGATGTCGGTCTTCTTGTATGGTTGATGAGGCTTGGACCCTCACTGCAGACCTCCAAAGAAGAATCAATGCGCTGGAGATAAGATATTTCATAAAGATATTGAACATCTCCTGCACAGCGCACGTCACAAACGAAGCGGTCCGCACAAAATAAGTGCAGTCTTTGGCCCTTTCGAGGACCTTCTCACCTCAATTAAGAAGAGGAAACTACGATGGTAGGGACACGTGACAAGATCTGGAGGTCTCGCAAAGACCATAATGCAAGACACAGTCCAGGGAGGAAGGAAAAGAGGCAGACAAAGAAATAGATGGGAAGATGATATCAAAGAGTGGATGGCCTGTCATTCAGCAACTCTCAAAGCCAGCACAGGACTGGGACAAATGGCCTGAGATAATCTGCAGTTTGCGATGTTGCCCCAACGACCCAATGAAGGGTTAAGGGATAGTTCAAGTTCAAATTAGGTAAACCTCACGAGATACAATGTCTGAAATATTCTAGAACATTTTACAAATTAACTTTTCAAGGTCTACGTTAATTGTTGTGTCACTTTATGTGTGGTTTATTAAAACTATTCTAGAATATTCTCAATTTTATCGTGGCATGATCTCTGTTATGTGTAAGCCTGTTTTACTGGGACAGGTTTTAAAGTATTCCCCACCCCCTTTATTTGTAAAACTTTGAATGTATTATTAGTCTTATTATTCTGTCGATTTGGATAAGATGTAACACTTTTAGACGCTTTTGTAAATTTGCATCGGTAATTTAATACATATTTTAGTTGGATTCAATTTGTGGTTTTTATCCAATTTTTTTTCTGACCGATTTTCTGTTAGCTAAACCTCACTGCATAGAATGTCTAATGTTTTCTAGAAAATTCTTAATTTTATTTTTGCAAGATCTCCGTTGATTGTTAGTCTTTTTTATTGGGACAAGATTTAAATTTTTAGCCCAATTATTTCCCTGGCTGTAATTGTACTATACATTTGTTATCCACTTGTTTTGGGTATAATTAAAAAAATATTCCAGAAACTCTGCGGTTAAATTTTTTATTGCGTGCGCCGTAATTTATAACGAAAATAAGTTAACTTGGTTGGGCGATATTATTCACTTAAGCCCTTATCAAAGAAAAGTATTATTCAAAAGGAAAAACAAACAACTTGCTTATATATTTTACAAATGGCTTCTAACCATTAGCCTCTTTCGTTCCCCCGTGCATATATCTAATTAAACTATATAATTTGCAATTGTCACGCAAGTAGTGTCTGTCAGTCCTGACGCTACTAATTTTAGAAAGCAGGGAAAACCAAATTACTGCACCAATGTATCAAAAGGTGGTCAAATTAAAGATGCGCTGTAAAAAATATTATATGACGTCATTGTTTTCGCTCAGATTTTAATTTTGGAAAAGGGATCAATGTAAAAAGAGGATTTGATGATGGTTAATTAAAAAATCAAAACATCATGGCCGTCTTAACGCATATGCCTGTTGGGCATTTGCCCGGGGGCCCACGAGCCTAGGAGCCCCATGGGAATATATGTATTTATATATATTATGTTAATTTATATTTTATTCCTTCGGGGGAGGGGCCCCACACTATTTCTTTGTCCGGGGGCCCCAAATGGTGTAAAGACGGCTCTGCCTACAACTCCTATTATAAAATACTTTGTGTACATTTCAGAAAGTTTAATATTTCGTATATAACAAACAAGGACAAGTTAGTTGGGCTTTTGAAAAAGGTCGGCGCCGTAGGCGCCCTAAAAAGTGCATTTTTTAATAAAATTAATAGATTTCAGCTGAAAACGTCCGTCATTTTTGACGGATGATACGCTAGCGTAGATAATATGTTTCTTCTTTGAAAGACCGCCTCACTACTTTGCAAGCAATTTGTGTCTTCCTAGCAGCTTCTGGAGCAATATTTCCCAAGATTTTTTGTATACTTTTGAAGCTCATAAAGTATGTTAATATTTCACCAAATACTAGTCAATAAATTTAAATTAATCGTTAACAAGCCTAATATATATATATATATATATATATATATATAAATATCTTAAGGCTGTTGACGATTAATTTAAATTTAATCTTTAACATTTTAAAGACGAACGATTAATTAAAAGATAATTTCGATAAAAGCACAAAATTGAAATGTATGGTGTCATAAGTTACATTTATTAAATAACACTGAAATGTCTCCATTATATGTCACCTTTTAAAAACAGCGCAAAGATACAAGTGTGTTCACATTATTTGGTTCAAGGGATGAGCGGGTCTAATTGACAACAAACCAGATGAGTTGAACAATCATCCACCTGGAACTGAGGTAACTGGTATGCAAAACAGTTTTGGCAAGGAGTTACATTGTTGAATATTGGTGTTCCTTAAGTTTCTACCAATTTAGATGGTTAATGGATTCCGGAACGTTCATCTCTATTTTGTAACGCAGTAATTCATCAGAAGAGCTGCCGTCTTTATCTGTCTGTGAGTCATTATCCAATAATGCCATTAGCTTAATAAGCTTTTAATTTGGTTTCATAAGTAGGCAAAGTGATAGAACCATGGTAGGCAAACTTTATCTACATTTTAAACTTTGCTGTCAGTCAAAAGTTTAAAACAAAAATGTTCTTGTAATCGTCAGGAAATTTGTTATTATTTATCGGCCGCTATTTTTTAAAATTACTCTTCTTTTACTTTTTGACTTCCAATAATTTGTAAGTAATGGTTGGATTAATCGTTAACAAATAATTTAAATTATAACATTTTTAATGATTAATTGAGAAATTATGTATATATATATATATATATATATATATATATATATATATAATACTTTATTATATTACACTAAAGTATTAATAGAGCTATCTTTTGCGTGTGTTAGTAATGACTTGACAAAGTACCTTGACTGTAGCAAAAGCGAAAGAGAAATGAATGATAACATTAGCTTTCTGGTAAGCATTTAATAATATAGCCACCAATGCATTTTTTGCAATAAATAATTCACAAATAATACACAAATAACAAAATATCTTGAAATATATTGATAAATACTCAAAATAATTATTTTACAAAGATATTTCTTTTACTAATTGACAGGAAAAATTAAATTAAAATAGTCATTCTCTAAAGTAGACAACTACCAGAAATATATCTAAAATTATCATTATTTAATTATGCTTTTGATATAAATATTTATTTATTAAAACAACAAAAAATATGTTGTTTTTATTTTTAGTTTTGAAAATCACGGTTGATAAATTTAAAGAAAACTTAGCAAATTGTGTTTTTTCATTAGTATCTAAACTAGTTAAAAATTTAATTTAATGAAAAGCTTTTAATAAATAAATATTAATTATAGGGCTGTTATCGATTAATTTAAATTTAATCGTTAACTTTTGAAAAATTATCGATTAATTAATCGATAATTTCGATTAAAACCAAAAATAGAAATTTATGACGTATTTAAACTGAACATTTCTCACGGACATTGAAAATTAAGAATATTTTGAACTAAATTTCATGACAATGTGTTGATACTTGATTTGTGCTGAAGGTGGTACGTCAGCGATGTATTTGATCCTTTAAAAGAGAATTGATTATGGCAGGGGACACAGAAAATGTTTTCACCATCTTCGACTTTGCCATCCGCAGTTAGCTTAAAAACAACATATTTGCTCAACTTTCTAGTTATATGTTTAAATTTAACTGCGCTGATGCTGTCAGCAGGGTCGTCTTAACGCATAGGCCCGTTTGGCATTTGCCCGGGGGCCCACAAGCATATGGGCCCCATGGGAATATCTTTATTTATATATATTATGTATATTCATTTTTTATTCCTGCGGGGGAAGGGCCGAACACTATTTTTTTGCCCGGGGGCCCAAAATGGTGTAAAGACGGCTCTGGCTGTGAGACATTTTATAATTGACGTCTGCCGGTCAACATAAATTAATAAAATAAATTTTAATATTACGCGGGAGATGTTTGTACGTAAAAATATATATATAAATTATTATTAATTATTAATAATTTATTATTTATTACTAAAAATTTTTTAAAATATTATAAATATTTTCTTAAATTTTAATAGAATTTTTATCGATTAAAATTATTTTAATCGATATTTAATCGATAAAATTTTTAACGATTAATCGAGAGATTAATCGATAATTTCCGCAGCCCTAATTAATTAACATAATTCTCCTAAAGAAATAAATGACTAATAATTGTGCAAAAATACACTACCAATGGAAAATGTATCCCCCACACACACACAAAAAAATAAAACAAAAAAGAAGAAAAAAAAATATAAAGATAGGTTAATGCAAAATAAGTCAATTTAGCTTTGTATTTCCGAAAAAAGCTATGATACCATTAAGATTTAATTTGATTATTTAATGTTATAATAATAAAAGCATTTTCAAATTGATTACTATACTAATATTTTTTTTAGTCCTATAAACTCGTGGTCATTATAACCCCGTAGTCGTAGGGGGTTTTAATGTTTCCATTAGAACATTATCGGGCTTGATAGATCTGGCGGCGCCCATCCCTCTCTTGGTCAGCGGAGAACTTTCTTAGCGTTAGACATTCATCAACATTTTTATAGTGGCCTGAATGTGGAATCGATCCCACGCCCCTCAGCTTGTGAGGCGAGCGCACTATTTTCTTCGCTATCCAAATATAGTAGAATGTAAATAATGTTTTAATTTTTTTAAAGAAAAACTAAGTCTAAACAATTACGACACCAACCCGTCATCTCATTAATTTTTGCCCTACAATTTGCAAATGTTTTCATCACATTAAACGACTATCATTTTTTTCAAAAAAATTTCAGACATTATTTCAATGTTTCCACAACTCACAACATACACGTACATCAACCTAAATATTTTTTTAGATTCGATTTATCGAGCGATTGATGTTTTGCTTCGACTTACAAGAAATATGTGAGATACGATAAACAGGATTAGAAGGCCAAATCCACATATAATCATTTTATAGTGCATTACAATTTAAATTCAATTAAGTTTATTGACGTAAAGTTAATTTTCATGAAGTTCAACAAATAAGTGAATACATAAACGAAATGAAGTCATCCGCCTACCTCATTCCCTACGCTTCTGTCACAATATTTGACAAGTTCAAGTTTGCAATTCTACAAGCTAATATTTCACAAGTTCAAGTCTGCAGTTCTTCAAGCTAATTTTTCACAAGTTCAAGTCTGCAGTTCTAGCTTCACCTACTTGGGGTCCAAGGTTTTCAAATCACTGTCCATCGAGGACCAAATAAACAGCAGAATTGGCAATGCAGCTGCCACAATGGCCAAACTAAATAAACAGGTCTGGCAAAACATCAAATTAACGGAGGAAACCAAACTGTGTGTTTATCGAGCCTTCGTCAACAGTACGCTGCTACACTAAAGCGAGACATAGACCACTTAAAAATCCCATGAGGGCAAGCTTAATAGCTTCTACTTGAGGTGCCTTAGTCGTATCCTTGGCATTAGATTGCAGGAAAAAGGGCCAAAATAGTGAGGTACTGATACGTGCCAATCCAAAGGATGATCTCAATTCTTAGTGAAAGACACCTAAGATGAACATAACATATTCAATTCGCAATACAAAATAATTAAGCGTTTTCAGGATCACTTTATTTAGTTTAATTTACTTATGTTAATAAGTCCGGTAGCCTAAGTTTAAATAGTATAAGTGTATAGGTTATGTAAAAGACATCAGCTAATGTAAAAGACAAACAAAATATAAATGTTATATTAATAGGACACAGCTAAATTTAAGATGCGTACACGAAAATGTGAGCACAGTAATCAGGCGATAAAAGATTTTAAAACGTGCACCGCAAAAAATGAAGCCTTGAAAAAAATACTGACACAATTATTACATAAATAGGTTTTTCATTAAATGTCGAGTTATGGCACAGAAAATAATTAAAACAAATTCGCAATTAAATTTAAACGTGTAAACAATTAAATCTAATGCATCGTGTGGCAGTTGTAATTATAATATGTTTACGTGTTTATCTAATATCCCTCTATTACGCAATGTTGCCATATGGTTACAAAGGGAAATAATAAATGTTTCAGTTCTTGAAAGAAAGTTTTTAATTTTACAGAGTGATTCCCCTTTAAAATTATTATGTTTTAAACTTTTTTACCGGAGATTTATTCACTTAGACCGTATTGTTTCTTTGTAAAAGCACTTATTTGACGGTGGCAGTCGACTAAAAAAAATTCTACCAGACCTAGTAAGTAAAAGTGTTTGTTTTATATTGCATAACGATTATTTATGTCCCAAAAAAATTTGAACGTGTAAATTAATATTTGTATTATAATTATGTGAGCTTATGTTTGATATTTGTAATAAGTGTTTGCTAAAATTGGGAAAAAATGGTATGTTACCATTTGGTGGCAGTGCGTCCATGTGGTAATTTTTGTCTGTTGTTTTTCTTGTTGTCAAAATGCCAACATAATATAACTAAAATATTATTAGTGATATAAATAATGTTTTAGTTATTAAATATTTATAAATATTAATGATTAATGTTAGCCTTTTATAATTGTAGATACAATTAG
Source organism: Ampullaceana balthica (assembly GCA_944989445.1). Classification (NCBI taxonomy): domain Eukaryota; kingdom Metazoa; phylum Mollusca; class Gastropoda; family Lymnaeidae; genus Ampullaceana; species Ampullaceana balthica. The sequence goes on along the minus strand of CALYLW010000776.1, from coordinate 152,860 downwards.
CACCTTTTATGATCTTTAATTAATTAAAAATTATTTTTATATATAGAATTAGTATTAGAAGTAAACAATGATATTTAATATATATATTTGTTGTCAATGTTGTACATTTTTTGTTGATTTTTTCTCCTCTTTAGAATTCCAATACAAAAGTCATGGATCCATCAAGATTTTATGGGAAAAATAAAGGTGTACATGTTCGTGATATTCCCGAAGAATCAGATGATAGTGAGCTATCTTCCGAAGATGATGATGGTGTGGATGACAATTTTAATCCGGAATCAGAACACAACAGTGATTCAGGTAAATTTGCATAATTTTGAGAATAAAACTTTGTATTTATAATTTTAAAAATAAAATTGTGTCTCTTATATTTATTGAAAGAATAATTAAATATCATTCAATACTATAATAAACAAAACACATAAAATAATATTTCAATCTGCCCTTTCAGACTCAACATCAGACTCAGAGAATGAATTGAATGACACACCTGGTACTACTTTAATCCGACCACAGGCAAAAATATCAAACAGAAATTTTCTTTGGCGCCAAAGAGATGCAGCAGACATCATTCCTCAAGAACATGCTTTCTCTGGTCATATCTGTGTTGCAAAAGAGCCTCGAAACCCTATATACTATTTTAGGGACATTTTTGATAAGGACATGAGTGATAATTTTGTCATCCAGTCTAATATGTACAGCGCCCAGACAAATATAAATCAACCTTTGAATCTGGATACAAATGAATTGGAACAGTTTATTGGAGTTCTATTTACCATGAGCATTGTTCGAATGCCAAAAGCTAGATGTTACTGGGGTACTGAAACCCGATATGATAAGGTGGCTAATGCCATGAGTGAAAAACTTTTCAACAAATAAAAGGCAAGCTTCACTGCAACAACAATGAAGAAGAGGAACAGATTGCATGGATAAGCTATATAAAGTACGTCCACTTATAACATCTTTTAACAAAAAGGTGACAAGCCTAGTGACCAACGAAAAACTAAGCATTGATGAACAAATGGTGCCGTTCAAAAGTGTATCTTCTTTGAAGCAATATAACCCCAAAAAACCAAAGAAGTGGGGTTATAAAATTTTTGTGTGCTGTTCAATAAGTGGAATAATACACAACTTTGAATTTTACACTGGGAAAATTCTGCCATGTCCAGGACAACCAGATATTGGAGTATCTGGAAACATTGTGCTCCATCTTCTTTCCAATATTCCACGAAATGTGTGGCACAAAGTCTATTTTGACAATTGGTTCAATTCCATAGAACTGCAGATAGCTCTGTGGAAAAAAGGAGTTGCATCAATTGGTAAGGGCTAATAGACTTAAAAATTGCAACATGCCATCCGATAAGGAATTAGCAAAAAATGGAAGGGGGTCCGCAACTGTAAAAACCTGCCACCATGATGGTGTTGATCTCTATGCTGTCAAATGGGTTGACAACAGAGCGGTCACAACCCTCAGTACATTCGTTGCAATTGAGCCTTTAAAACTTGTCAAAAGGTGGGACAAAAAGGCCAAAAGTGAAATCGAAGTTCCTTGTCCATCAGTTATAATGATGTATAATAAATTCATGGGTGGGGTGGACCTGCTTGATTCACTTTTAGCCTTGTACAGGATACCGGTTAGATCCAAAAAATGGTATCATCGTATAATTTTTCATTTTTTAGACATGGCAGTTGTACAAGCATGGCTTATTTATAGAGCTGACTGTACAAATGCCGCTTGGGACAGAAAAAAAATTCTTGCTTTACTTGATTTTAAAACGCAGATTGCAATCTGCCTCATTAAAGAAGGCAAGGCTGAGTTTAGAAAGCGTGGCCGTCCTTCATTAGAGATAGAACCTCAACTTGCAGCCAAAAAAATGAGAGGTCCAACTGCAGCTGTGCCACCCTTAGCAGTACGAGCTGACTATATTGGGCATTTTCCTGATGCTACTGACAAAAAAGGAAGATGCAAGAGACCGGGTTGCAAGGGACATTCTAGAATTAAGTGCATTAAATGTAATGTTCACCTTTGCTTGACACAAAAATCAAACTGTTTCAAACAGTTTCACCAGCCTTAAACCAGCTTTTATGTGTTTGTAAATGTTTTCTGGCCTTTCTGTATTTGTTATAAATTGTTGACTTTACTACACCTTTTTTATTATTTTGTTGTTGTAAATAACGATTATTATAATTACCATTTTCAGTGTAAAAGCAGTTTATTGAACATATAAAGAACTGCTTGTATTTAAAATAATATTACCAATTATTTGTGTAAACTATTGATTACTCACCTTTTAAAATTATTATGTTTGTCATATTCTTTTAATTCACCTATATTTTTGCAAACAACCTTTTAAACGCACTGTTGCCATTTGGTAGCATACCAATAAAATCATTATTTTATAAAAAAATTGTTTTATTTCTTACGTTTACATATGTCCAATACACTTATAATATGTAATGACATATTTTTTTCCGATGAAAACCTAAAAGTGAGTAATAGAGTTATATATAGAAAGTAACAGTAAAGAAAATGACAATTCTTTGTACTACAGAGCTCAAATTATGAAGCGTACACGAAAATGTGCGCACCGTAATTAGACATTATAATATTTTTTCAAATGCGCACGGCTGAAAATAAAGTATTGGCATTGGGGAAAAAAACGTCACCAAAAGTAACTCGCTTTGAACGGCATTTGAACGTCCGCGTAAATTTGTTCAATACAGAAATGAGGTTAAATTTTTTATTCTTTGTCTCTGCATTTTCTGATTATTTAATTTACTGCATTCGGGCAAAAGGGAAAATTACAAAAACTAACTTAAAACCACCTTCAGGGTAAAAGGAACCGTCCTGCCAAATTTGGTCCCCGTCCGTCATTTGGTTTTTCCGTGGCTGTCTAACAGAAAGTCGAAAAGTGAAACATACAAACATACAAAGATACAAACACCAACTGAGCTTTATATATTAGATATATATATATATCTAATATATAAAGCTCAAATGTTTGTATGTTTGTATGTTTGTATGTTTCACTTTTCGACTTTCTGTTAGACAATCACGGAAAAACCAAATGACGGACGGGGACCAAATTTGGCAGGACGGTTCCTTTTACCCTGAAGGTGGTTTTAAGTTAGTTTTTGTAATTGTCCCTTTTGCCCGAATGCCGTAAATTAAATAATCAGAAAATGCAGAGACAAAGAATAAAAAATTTAACCTCATTTCTGTATTGAACAAATTTACGCGGACGTTCAAATGCCGTTCAAAGCGAGTTACTTTTGGTGACGTTTTTTTTCCCCAATGCCAATACTTTATTTTCAGCCGTGCGCATTTGAAAAAATATTATAATGTCTAATTACGGTGCGCACATTTTCGTGTACGCTTCATAATTTGAGCTGTGTAGTACAAAGATTTGTCATTTTCTTTACTGTTACTTTCTATATATTAGATAGACACGTAAACATATTTAATTACAACTGCCACACGATGCATTAGATTTATTTGTTTACACGTTTAAATTTAATTGCGAATTTGTTTTAATTATTTTCTGTTCCATAACTCGACATTTAATGAAAAACCTATTTATGTAATAATTGTGTCAGTATTTTTTTCAAGGCTTCATTTTTAGCGGTGCCCGTTTTAAAATCTTTTATCGCCTGATTACTGTGCGCACATTTTCGTGTACGCATCTTAAATTTAGCTGTGTTCTATTAATATAACATTTATATTTTGTTTGTCTTTTACATAAGCTGTTGTCTTTTACATAACCTATACACTTATACTATTTAAACTTAGGCTACCGGACTTATTAACATAAGTAGATTAAACTAAATAAAGTGATCCTGAAAACGCTTAATTATTTTGTATTGCGAATTGAATATGTTATGTTCATTCCTTTGATGATGGATTAACATAGGCCATTTTTAAAATCGATTATTGTGATGGTTTCACATGCATTTGTAACGTAAAATTCATTTGTTTTGTTTGTTTGTTTTTTTAAAATTAGGAATATAGCCTAATTTTTTTATTTATCTTTATTATCTTGATCTCATAGACGCTGTTGCAAATATTGAATTAATTACAATTGTGTTACATTGCAGTGTCGTAAATATATAAGAGCTTTTTTAGTGACGACAGTGGCAGAGATCTTTTGGAAAAATGTCAACAAAACAGTGGCCCTTTTTTAATGGATACAAACAAACAAACATAAAAATATCAACTGAGCTTTATACAAACAACTGAGCTTTATATATTAGATATGCGTTTAAATTATTTTATTTCAATTATTTTCACGATGCATTGTATTAATATTTTACATGCAATGAATAAATTTGGGATTTTTTAAAATTTAATTCATAACTCGACATTTAATTAAAAACCATAGATGTAGCGAGATTATTTTATGTTGAAAGTGATGGCCTATGTCAAATAAACGTACACTTTAAAACTGTTTACTTAAGCTTTATATACACTATACATTATAAACTTTCGCTACCGAACGTATTAACAAAAGTTGACTAAATTTAATGAAGTGATCCTGAAAACGCTTAATTAATATGAATTGCGAATTGAATATGTTTTTATGTTCATTCCTTTGTATTCAGAATAGCATAGGCCATTTCTAAAATTGCCTTTTAATCATTTTTAAGATGCACTTATTAACAGACGTTTGAATCTTTTTTTTTAAATGTATTTTATTTTTCAGATATAAAATCTGGTGTGTGTGTGTGCATTGAATATAATTTACAAAATATGATGCCTTATCTGAAATAGGGAACAAAAAATAAGATTCCTTTTTGAAATTATACACATTGCTTATAAACCGTAAATATAAATCGTAAAATATAGAGACATAAAAATGTTAAATATTATTTCCCTGTTTAGACAATTATGAATACGTCAAAATGAAGAGTTATTTTGGTCCAGTACATTTACTTTATAACAAGACTTTATTTTATGCGGCCAGCTTTCTATATGTCTAAATATGGTGTGCACATTTTTTTATATCATCATTTTAATACGACAGTTTTTTTTTAAAAATAGTATTTTAGAAAGTACATTTATAATTTTGTTTATTTGCGCTATGAGTCAATTAACTTTTGCCTTTTAAAGGGATAGTGCCACATGTTCTTTATCTCATAGACGTGGTTACAAATATTATATAACTTACAATTGTGATACGATGCAGTTTCGTAATTATATATTAAATTTTTGAGTGACGAGGGTGGTAGAGCTCTTTTGGAAAACACATAAGTTATGTTAATTTTGTACACGTGGGAATGAAATTGTAAATTTAGTTATTATGGTCGGCAAGAATCATTATTTAATAAGTCATATCTTATGAATAGTAAGGTCATGTTAAAAGGCACTGCATTAAGTGAAAACAACTCACGCGGTAAAAGGGCATATCTCTGTTTCTCATAAGATTTTAACTAAATAGTTCAATCTGAAATTTAACTTGGCAAATAAAAATTGGAATAACCATCACCTAATACTTGGATAAAGGGTCAGCACACTCCCGCTACTAAGTGCGGGTATTTTTCAAGTATATATATATATATATATATAAATATTTAAATATGTTTGTGTGTGTATGAATGTCCTTTATAGCTGTCTAAACCATTCACCCGATCATCATGAAACTTTTCAAGACTGTTGAGTATGCTCCAGGGATGGTAACTATCACTTTTTTCAAAATTTAACACTCATGGGGCGCCGGGGGCCATATCGTCATGTTTTGCTGATACGAGCTATATAAAAATTAGTTTAAGCTTTAGCTACTGTGTAAATTATTGGATCTTAACCAAAATGTGTATATGACAACTTGATAGCCAATATTAAAATACTATAGGGCACTAAACTGATAATATTCATTCCTTTGGGGCTGGGGGCACAAAAATTCACATTTTTTAAGCGTTTAAGATTTTATTCACCATTCAGTCATTAACAATCTTGACAAATTATGACACATGTATCAATTATTATACTAATTGAAATGAACAGATGTTTTGAACTTTATATCTTGCCCAGAATGGGCCCTGGGACCCTTAATGTCGTTTTTATCTTATATGAGCTATATAAAAAATAGTTTCTACGTTAGCTTCTTAGTAAATGAATAGATCTTCACCAAACTTTGCACACAAAAACTTGGTAGCCTATATTAAAATACTATAGACACTGCACTTCTAATGCCAATATCTTCGTTGCCGGGGCCCCAAATATCTTTTTTCGTATATGTTTAAGATATTTTTCCTATTTACTTTTTAAAGAGCTTGAGAAATATAGCCACAATAAAAATGAACTAAAATGAACAGTTTTTGAAATTGACCTCTTTCACCGAATGGGCCAGGGCCCCTTAATGCTATTTTCTCCCTATTGTAGGTATATAAAAAGTAGTTTAAGAGTTAGATATTGAGAAAAAAACTGGATTTTGACAAAACTTAGAATATAAAAACTTAAGAGCCTATATTACTATAGGGCACTGAACTCTTAATTTCCATTCCTTCGAAAAAGTCTTTTTACTGAACTTTAATCATTGTATTCCCTATTCAATTTTACACGATATTGAGGAATATATATTGAGTACAATAGATAAAAACAACATTAAGGGCCCCAGGGCCCATTCTGGGCAAGATATAAAGTTCAAAACACCTGTTAATTTCAATTTGTATAATAATGGATACATGTGTCATTATTTGTCAAGATTGTTAATGACTGAATAGTGAATAAAATCTTAAACGTTTAAGAAATGAGTACAATGGCAATAAAAAAAACTATAATATCACTCATTTAGGGACCGGGGCCCTTAATATCGTTTCTTCTTTTGTACGCTATTTAATTATTAATTTATTTATCCGTTTGCTATGAAACTTGGATTTTTTTTTCACACTTCCACGAATATTTCTTCAGAATTATTTTTAAACATACCACTCATTGGTTTCTTTAAATTTATTCCTTTTTACTTTGATCGTTGCAACGCACGACGGGTCTACTAGTATATTTATAATTCTTGATTTACTTCATTACTTAATTACGTTTCCCTTTTCTGTACTAACAAAATCCTAATACTAATCCATTACTAAAACAGCAACATATTAGATATGGGTATCCTTCGGTAAATAGACCATTATGGTGAAGTTGACGAAAGGGAACAAAACAGTTATTAAAATAGTCTTGATGTATTTTTATTTTAGTTTTTTTTATCGATTTATTAGACTTCCTTCCTGTAAATTCTACCAGCGAATTAAAGACAACATATATTTTATTCAGAATGCAATCCTTTACTACGTTGGATCTTTGCCTAAGAGAAATGTTTGCATGCAGGATTTTACATTAAATTAATACCCTACTAATTTGTTTGTTTAGTTTCTTAGAGCTCTTTATATTACTTAAATTGTCTTAGTCTTATATAATTTAATTTTTCATATGTATATTTCTGCCCAACTGAAAGTTGTATTCTCAAGAGAAAGCTCAGTACAAAATTTGGTTATATTATAACCAGAAGGCCCAACTTAAATCGTCGCATACACATACATACTTAACAAATAATTATTGGCATATTTTCATCTACATAATAAAACTTTTGAGAGCAGTACACACCCACTGCAAATGCGCGCGTACATTTCTAGTATTAGATAAACTCTGTAGGCATCTGATTTAAAATCGGAATGATTGAAGAAAAACGTTCAAGAAATGGTATACAATTTGAAAGAAAGTTGCCATTTAAGTATCACATGCACATCTTTGAAATCAGTATTTACACGGACCCTTCAACCTCGTAGTATAAATTTGATCTATTAAAAATAATAACAAGCTTGTTACAGTGTGGTTTGTTTTTACTGTATTTTTTCGACAAAATTAACTCTTTCTGAAGCAATATTCTATGTATGCGTCGCAATATTTGTGTTATTCTTTACACTAAATATATTTACATCGTAGACACATTTACACTTCTTAGCCAAAATGTGTGCCATGCAACCGTATTGTTCTATATATATATATATATATATATATATATATATATATATATATATATATATATATATACCCTAATATTTAGTTGGTTTATGAAAAATGGTGTCTAAAATATCCGTTCTATTTACAGTTTAAGCATGGCATTAGTCAATAGATTGTATATTCTTTAGCCAGATATTTCTGTAAAAAAAATCCTTGTAATGACGCTGTGGAATGAGGTTTTTGTTTAAGGACACGTTGAATCGCAAGTTAATATTTAAATATACCCTTCTGTATTTTTTAACCATGCAAAAATGTATAAACAATTGCTACACTATAGCGTTAATGTAATAAAGGTTTGGGCGATGCTATTGGCTCAAGCCAATACCAATTAAAATAACGTTTTATAAAAGTCACACGGTAGCCTTGGTGAGACCTATACTAGAATATGCATCGTATGTATGGGACCCATCCACCAAAGAAAACATTGATAAACTAGAAAAAATACAAAAAAGAGCTGACCGATTCCTTACAGAGTAATATTAAAAATGACAAGAATAACACCATTAGTTAAATCATTAAACCTTGAAACACTAGAGGATAGAAGAACCAAGAGTGAAGTAGTAATTATACATAAATCAATTAATTCTAATTTAGAAATACAACACAAAGATATCTTAATACAATCCTCATATAGACATAAGGATAAAAACCCCTTTCTTATTCCATATGCAAGAACAAACTCATACACGTTTTTATTCTTCCAGTCCGGAATTCGGGTGTGGAATGGGTTGCCTAAAGAAACCAGGAAAGTCAAGACTTTATCAATATCTAAAACTCTAATACAGGATTAAACACAAATCATAGATAAGCGTAGGACCCAATAACTTTCTGTATAGAAAGAGCGTCTGTAACAGATAAGATAAGATAGGAAAAAAATGTTCGCTAAATAGCGTCACCCTTATGCCCATGCATACAACTTCTATATATATGTTTGTTAGTTAGTTCCTCTTGGGCCGAAGACGGCACATAGGGCAGAAGTCATTGATTTCCATTTACGACGATCCGTCGCCAATTGTATTAGGTCTTGATTATTTCTTAGACCCATGGTTGAGCTTTCTCTTTTGATTGTTCTACGTAGGGTTTCTTTTGGTCATCCTTGTTTTCTTGTGCCTTTTGGTGTCCATATGAAGGCCTGCCGTGGTAGTCTTCTCTCGTCCATTCGAAGAACATGACCGATATAATTCCAACGCCTTCTCCTTATAAAGCTTGACACATATTCTTGTTTGGTTTCTTCTCTTATTGTTTCATTTGTTTTAAAATCACTCCTTTTTATATTCAAAATTTTTCGGAGGCAGTTGTTCTCGAAGGCAACTAATTTCTTTTCTATAGCTTGAGTGGATTTCCAGCTTTCACATCCATATGTTAGTACAGGGATTACGCAATAGTTGAATAGCCTAAGTTTTATATGTTTGCTAAGTGTCTTTGATCTCCAAATATTTGTAAGTTTGTTAAAAGCACTTGACGCCAACGCAATTCGTGTCGTTATCTCTGATGTTGCATCTCCATCATATGACATTTTTTTCTTTAAAAGTACTGAACTTTTCCTTTCAAGCCATTTAAACTCTTGTGCGGGTTATGGAGCATTGTTTCGAAAAACACAGTGTGTACTATTTAAGAACCTAAGGTTAAAAAAAATCAAACCTATCAACATTTTGACTGTTTTCACCATAAATTACGAGCTTCATGCATTAAATAAAGTTCCATGTTCATTTTTATTCATTAATTGTTATTTAATTGTATATAATTTTGCTAGCTCTTATAAAAATTAAATGATTATTTTAAAAATAATACGACATTATTCATAATTTTATACAATGTAAGTTTGATCATTCATATGCTCTTAAGTTGCTCTGCATATATTCAAATTAATAAATCTCTATATCTTAAAATTAAAATTGAATCTACATTTTGATGTTAATTTATGCCAAAGATCACTTAAAAATAGCAAAGCAAGACATAATGAGCGCAAGTTTTTAGTGAAATATTGAAGCCTGCATACGCACATTATCATTCCCATATGTTTACATAGACGCACACATTCGCGCGCACAAATACGTATACATAAACACACAAAGTGGTATATAATCATTAAAAAAGTTATTCAAATAATCGCAAGCTCTTTTTTTTTCGGTCCCTTATCACAAATTAATATAAACTCAAAAAAGACGTCACATCGCAATATTTAGTAAAAAAACATGGTCCGTTAATCTCGAAACCATAATGTTTATTATTTTACGACTTTATTTTCAAATATTTTTTATCAGGAGTTGCTCTTCACAGAGATCACTGACTGATTTCTGACTGACAGACGCATTAGCACATAATTAAATTTTTAAAAAAGAAAGAACGAAATTCTTACGAGAGATATTCAGAAAATAAACGATATACTTTACTCATATTTTGAAAGGGAACCAAATTTTTTTTTAAATACGATTAAATTAATAAATATATATAATAATCTATTCAATTTCAATTTAGAAAGAAGTATACTTACTCGAAGAAACACAATGCTTGTCCATTCTTTAAAATATAAATAACAATCTTATCAATTTAGAAAAAAAAGTATACTTACTGACGTAAAGACAATGCTTGTCCATTCTTTAAGGTATCAAGAAGGGCGACTATTTCTTCATGATTATTTTTTGATTCTGTGTTAATTAGTGTCTGTTCATTTATCTGATTCTCAAGTACATTAGCTCCCTTGTCAATAAGCAGAGCCACTACATCATTGTGACTTTTACTGGATGCAATGTCAAGTGCTGTCCATCCATTATTATTTTTATCATTTGCATAAGCTCCCTTTTTAATAAGTAGAGCTACTATATCTTTGTGACCATTCTGTGATGCTAAATGTAGTGCTGTACATCCATCCTCATCTTTCGCAATTACATTAGCCCCCTTTTCAATAAGCAGATATAACACATCTATGTGACCATTTAGGGATGCTATATGAAGTGATGTCAATCCCTTTTCATCTTTCTCATTTTTATTAGCCCCTTTTTCAATAAGCAGAGCCACTACATCTTTGTGTCCTTTCAGGGATGCTAAATATAGTGCTGTCCATCCATTCGATTTTTTCTCATTAACATCAGCCCCCTTTTCAATTAGCAGAGACACTACATCTTTGTGACCATTCAGGGACGCTAATTGTAGTGATGTCCATCCCTTTTCATCTTTCTCATTTGTATTAGCCCCTTTTTCAATAAGCAGAGCCACTACATCTTTGTGTCCTTTCAGGGATGCTAAATATAGTGCTGTACATCCATTCGATTTTTTCTCATTAACATCAGCCCCCTTTTCAATTAGCAGAGACACTACATCTTTGTGACCATTCAGGGACGCTAATTGTAGTGATGTCCATCCCTTTTCATCTTTCTCATTTGTATTAGCCCCTTTTTCAATAAGCAGAGCCTTTACATCTTTTTGACTATACTGGGATGCTAGTAGTAGTGCTGTCTGTCCCGTTTTGTTATTGTGATTTACATTAGCCCCCTTTTCAATAAGCAGAGCCACTACATCTTTGTGACCATTATCGGATGCTCTTTGTAATGCTGTCAATCCCGTTTCATTCAAATTATTAACATCAGCCCCCTTTTCAATAAGCAGAGCCACTACATCTTTGTGACCATTCTCGGATGCTCTTTGTAATGCTGTCAATCCCGTTTCATTCAAATTATTAACATCAGCCCCCTTTTCAATAAGCAGAGCCACTACATCTTTGTGACCATTCTCGGATGCTCTTTGTAATGCTGTCAATCCCGTTTCATTCAAATTATTAACATCAGCCCCCTTTTCAATAAGCAGAGCCACTACATCTTTGTGACCATTCTCGGATGCTCTTTGTAATGCTGTCAATCCCGTTTCATCCAACTCATTAACATCAGCCCCCTTTTCAATTAGCAGAGCCACTACATCTTTGTGACCATTCAGGGACGCTATTTGTAGTGATGTCAATCCACTTTCATCTTTCTCATTTTTATTAGCCCCCTTTTTAATAAGCATAACAACTACATCTGTGTGACCATGCTGGGATGCTATTAGCAGTGCTGTTTGTCCCGCTTCGTTCTTCTGATTTATATTAGCCCCTTTTTCAATAAGCAGAGCTACTAAATCTTTGTAACCATACTGGGATGCTATTTTTAGTGCTGTCCATCCATCCACCTCTTTCTCATTTACATTAGCCCCTTTTTTAATAAGCAGAACCCCTACATCTATATGGCATTTCCCAGATGCAATATGTAGTGCTGTCCGTCCCATTTCCTCTTTCTCATTTACATTAGCCCCCTTTTCAATAAGCAGAGCCACTACATCTTTGTGACCATTATGGGATGCTAGTAGTAGTGCTGTCCATCCATCCACATCTTTCTCATTTACATTAGCCCCATTTTTAATAAGCAGAGATATGACATCATTGTCACCATTCACGGATGCTATGTGTAGTGCTGACCATCCATCTTTATCTTTCTCATTTACATTAGCCCCTCTTTTAATAAGCAGGACCACTACATTTTTGTGACCATTCTGGGATGCTATATGTAGTGCTGTCTTTCCCATTTCCTCTTTCTCATTTACATAAGCCCCCTTTTCAATAAGCAGAGCCACTACATCTTTGTGACCATTCTGGGATGCTATATGTATTGCTGTCCATCCATCCACCTCTTTCTCATTTACATTAGCCCCATTTTTAATTAGCAGAGATATGACATCATTGTGACCATTCTGGGATGCTACATGCAGTGCTGTCATTTCATCTTTATTCTTCTCATTTACTTCAACCCCCTTTTCAATAAGCAGATCCACTTTATCTTTGTTACCAATCTTGGATGCTATGTAAAGTTCTTTCTCTTGATAATTCATCTTTACATTTACATTAGATTTCCTTTAAAATTGCCAAATCTCATTTGTGATCATTAGGGGTATTATGTATAGTGCAAAAAGTCACTTTTCAAAATTAAATCCTTTTAAAATAGCAGGCACACTTTATCTTTGTAAATGTTTTGACAGCTATGCCAAATGATTTTCAACCATTAACCTGCAAAATAATTTAATACCTCACTAGAAATTAGTACACTTTTTATAGGTGCATGTCTTTTGCGAATGCGTGATTGTTATTCAAATTATCAATTACAGAAATGTAACATATACTTGTGTTATGATTATTTTTTTGTAGGTAATAATTAAAATTAAAAACATTTTTATTTGTTCGTATGAAATTTAAAAATAAAAAAACTCTTAACTACAAATATTTGTGTACTCATATACAATATATATAAACATTAATATATATATATATATATATATATATATATATATATATATATAACATATATATATATATATATATACATATAAACGTCATTATTTTTTGTTACGTACTATTTTCAAAATAATGATGTATTTAAGTGTTATAACGATTTTTTGAGCTTGTTACAACTTATTTTTTACTAAAAATTAAAAATAAAAGATAAATTAACAACAAAAAAATAATAATAAAGAAAAACTAGAATTTGCGTAATTTTTCTGTGTTAATATTTTGCTAAAAAGTGTAAAAATCAATGAGTACCAATCGTTGTGCTAGAAATTAAAAATATTACCTTTTTGAAATAATTCTAATGCTTGACTGAGAAGAAAAAATGAATTTTGTTAAAATCTCTTGATTAACATTTTTTGATAAAAAAGGAAGACTATTCCAGTTAAAAAGATAAGAGGACATATTAATTGCACACCATATTTAGACAATAATAACATTATAGAAAGCTGGCCGTATAAAATAAAGTCTTGTTATAATGTGAATATACGGGACCAAAATAACTCTTACTTTTGACGTATTCATAGATGTTTTAACAGGGAAATAATATTTTAAAAAAAAATATGTCTCTATATTGTACGATTTATATTTACGGCTTTTATGCAATGTGTATAATTTAATAAGCAAATCTGAAAAATTATTAAAAAGCAACTTTAGAAATGACCTATGTTATTCCGACTAAAAATAAATGAAAATAACATATTTAATTCGTAATTCATATTAATTAAGCGTTTTCAGGATCACTTTATTCAATTTTGTCAACTTCTGGTAATACGTTCGGTAGCGAAAGTTTATAATGTATAGTGTATATATATATATATGTATAGCTTATGTAAACTTTTTTAAAGTGTAAGTTTATCGACATATAGCGCCAATAAATTAAATTATAAATGTTATGTATGAAATGTACTTTATAAAATATTTGAAAGAAACTAAAGCAACCATATTAAAAGGAATTCAAGAAAATGTGCTCACCGTATTTAGACAATAATAATAAATGGTTAAATAAATATTCTGGCTTAATAAAAAGTCTGCTCATAACAACTGGACCAAAAATATCTCTACTTTTTTAATCTATTTATAATTGTTCTAACATGGAAATAATATTTGAATTGTTATATATTTGTGTCTAAATTTACGATTAAAATTTACTGCTGTATGCAATTGGTATAATATCATAAAGGAATTAAATTCTTTTTTGAGTCACTTTCATTGCCCAACAACAGATTTTGTTTCTAAAAAAATAAAGAACATTTAAAAAAACAAAACAAAAACAAATCAAATGTCTGTTAAAAAACAAATGTGAAACAATGACAATAATTGATTTTGAAAATGACCTATGTTAATCCAACTACAAAGGAATGAACATAACAAATTCAATTAGCAAAAAAATAAATAATTAAGCGTTTTCAGGATCAATTTATTTAGTTTAATCTACTATGTAAATAGGTCCAGTAGCCTAAGTTTAAATTGTATAAGTGTATAGCTTATGTAAAAGACAGTAGCTTATGTAAAGAAAAACCAAATATAAATGTTATATTAATAGGACACAGCTAAATTTAAGATACGTACACGAAAATGTGCGCACTGTAATCGGCGATAAAAGATTTTAGAACGCGCACCGCTAAAAATGAAGCCTTGAAAAAAATACTGATACAATTATACATAAATATGTTTTTATCAAATGTCGAGTTATGGAACAGAAAATAATTAAAACAAATTCGCAATTAAATTTAAACATGTAAACAATTAAACCTAATGCATCGTGTGGCACTTGTAATTAAATATGCTTACATGTCTATAATATATAGAAAGTAACAGTAAAGAAAATGACAATTATTTGTACTGCACAGCTCAAATTAAGAAGCGTATACGAAAATATGCGCACCGTAATTAGACAATATGATTTTGTATAAAAATATTAAATTACGTCATAGTTGTATGCTTATATTTTAATTTTTGAAAAGGCAACGATGTAAAAATCGGATTTGTGGATTTATAATTATTATGAAATACTTTGTGTACATTTCAGCAAGATTAATATTTCGTATTTATCAAACACGGATAAGTCACTTATGTTAATTATGTATATTGATTCCCGTGGTCTGTATGGATTGTATAGAAATATTAAATTACGTCATTGTTTTATGCTTATATTTTATTTTTTGAAAAGAAGCGTACACGAAAATGTGCGCACCGTAATTAGACAATATAATATTTTTTGAATGCGCACCGCTGAAAATAAAGTATTGGGGAAAAAGAAATTCACCAAAAATAACTCGCTTTGAACGGAATTTGAACGTCCGCGTAAAGTTGTTCAATATTGAAATGAAGTTAAATTTTTCATTCTTTGTCTCTGCATTTTCTGATTATTTAATATAATGCATTCGGGCAAAAGGGACAATTACAAATAATAACTTAAAACCATCTCCGGGTCAAAAGGAACCGTCCTGCCAAATTTGGTCCCCGTCCGTCATTTGGTTTTTCCGTGGCTGTGTAACGAACAGAAAGTTGAAAAGTGAAACATAACGACAGAGATACAAACAACTGAGCTTTATATTTTAGATATATATGTATACATATATATATATGTGTGTGTGTTATAGTGGAAATTGAGGATTAAGTAATGGCCTAATCTTTAAAAATGTTAATCGATTAAAATTAATTTGATCGATTAAATTTCGCTTAACATTTTTATAAAATGTGTATATTATTTTTCTGCAAATAATTAGTAATTTATATATTTTCTTACTTTAATTTTTTTCCCTCTTAATTTTTAAAATTAATTTAGACATGCATATCTAAACTAAAGATTTTACCTTCCTAATTTCTTGCATAACAGAACGAATTTGCAGTGTAACGTCACAATTTTGGGAGCCATTGAATTTCCGCGACTTAACAGATTTCACGAAATAAAGAAACGGAACTTAACGGGATTTACATTTGCGTTATAAAAATATGATTAATCGATTAATTAACTGATAGATCGATTAAATTTTTGCATGATTATTCGAACAAAAATGTTTTAATCATTACCTGCCGTAATAAATAATATGTATATATTTAAAATGCGGAGATACTTTTAACACTTAAACATTTGTTGTTCAACTTTTGCTATATTAATATACACATTTATTTTAGTCATGCGTTTGAATTAACCTGTAAATGTGTTCAAATGTTAAAATTACACTTACATTAGTTACATTAAATAATAGATTTATTTCTCTTTTTTTATAATACGTTGTTGTTGCTTGAAATGTTTGTGCTACCACTAAATAACAAATAATAATTTTATTATTTTTCTATTTTTATTTTTAGAAATTTAGGCTAAAACTAAAAAACATACATTTTTCTATATATTATTTTTACTTTTACTTTTGTTTTTAAAAGAGTCTTTAAGAAATAAATGATTATACTATTTTGGCTACTTGATTTTTTTTTCAATTATCAGCTGAAAATATTGTTAATGCAACCCGATAAAATCCGTAAAAAGAGATTTATACTATTTCTATAATATAGATATATAATTTTTTTTTAAAAACCAGTAAATAACTTAATTGTTGACTACAAATCCTTTATATACGACACATAACTAAAAGAATGTTCATTATAATACGCAGCGAACGACAATCCAAAAACCTAAAAGTTTAATTATGTATCGTAAAACATGTATAATATAATGCGCACTGATCGGGAATATATTTTTTTAAAAAGAATCGTAAATATAATGCACACCGAATTGCACATTAGGAAAGTATTAAAAATGTCGTTCAATATAATACGCACCACGATTATAGATCTGCCGCTGTTAACATAGAGATAAATAGAGATAAACTAAAAATTCAATAATTTAATTACAGTACATGCGATCGATCTGAAATTTTGATACATAATTTTTATCATCGGAAAAGTCTGTCTGCAAAATTTCAGCTCCTTAGTTAAGAGGAAGTGGATTAAAAATAGATCCAAAATTTTTTTCGGTAAACAAAAAATCAATCAAGGGCTTAAGCAGACACCACGAGTTAATATAAAGTTATTAAAAATGAAAGTTTGTCTGTGTGTGTGTCTGCTTGTCCTTTATAGCTGACTAAATGATTCATTGGATCGTCATGAAAATTTTTGAGACTGTTGAGTACGCTCCCGGGATGTAAAAATTAGTTAAGCGTTAGCTACTGGGTAAATTGATGGATCTTAACCAAACTTTGTATATAAAAATTTGATAGCCAATATTAAAATAGTATATGGTACTTAACTCCTAATGGCCACTCCTTCGGAGTTGGGGGCCAAAGATATCTTTTTTCTTTAATGTTTAAGATTTAAATCCTCAATTGACTTATTAAAGATCTTGACAAATAAGGATAAATGTATCCACTATTATCCATATTGAAATGAACAGGTATTTTGAACTTTATATATTGCTCTGAATGGGAACCCGGGACTCTTAATGTCGATTTTTGCTAATTTGAGCTATATAACAAATAGTTTATGCATTAGCTAGTGAGTAAATGAATGGATTTTAACCAAACTTTGTATACAAAGCAATGGTAGCCCATATTAAAATACTTAAGGGCACTGAATCTCTAATGTCAATTTCTTCGGTTCCGGGGCCCCAACTTTCTTTTTTTTCGTATATGCTAAAGATGTTTTTTCCAGTCAATTTTTAACGATCTAGAGAAATATATTTCAGATGAAACTGAGTTAAAATGAACAGGTTTTTGAAATTGAAATCTTGCACCTAATGGAACCAAGGGCCCCTAAATTTCGTTGGTTTTTTTTGTCAAATAAATTACTTTAAGCGTAAGATACTAAGAAAATTATTATATCTTGGCGTATCTTAGAATATAAAAATTTAAGAATCTATATTATATTACTATAGGACACTGAATTCCTAATGTCCATTCCATCGTAGCTGAAGGCCAAAAAAGTCTTTTTAACTGAACGTTAATAATTGTATTCCCCATTCCATTTTACACGATTTTGAGAAATATAGCTTGAGTACAATGACAAAAAATAAAATAAATTATCACTCATTTTGGTGCCGGGGCCTTTAATATCGTTTCTTCTTTTGTAAGCTTTTTAGTTATTAATTTACCTATCCGTTTGCTATGAAACTTGGACTATTTTTTTTGCACACTTCCGCAAATGTATCTGGCACAATTGTTTTTAAAACATAACATTTATTGGTTTCTTAAAATGTATTCATTTTTAAATCCCTCATATTAGCATCACCGTCATCTCTCTCTCTCTCTCTCTCTCTCTCACTCTCCAGCTCTGTCTCTCTGTCTGTTTTCGTTGGTTCGCGGTCGGGAGGAAAAACAAAAGTAGAAAATTACCCACTTTCCGTAAGGCTATCGAGCAGACATTTTACACATATAATTGAGTCACCTAACAATGCATTGTTTCAAAATTTCAGATTGATCGAATGTACCGTAATTAAATTAATTCATTTTTAGTTTATCTCTATGTAACTCTATGTCGCCGTCTACTATTGTTCACCTCCACGTGTCGCTGGAGTTCAGTCCAGCCATCTATGACCACATTCCCGCGTTTTACACCAAGGTGAGTTCAGTCAGTTTCAGTCTGTTATTGTTTTTGCGCTGCGTATTATATTGAACATAATCAATATTTTTAGTAATGTCACACATATAAGGGATTTATAGTAAAAAACTTTGTTTTTTCAAGGGTTGTTTTTCAATCACTTATATTAAATTCACAGCCATCTCTCTTGTTCTTGAGTACGCAGTCGTTCGGTCAGGCGGAATAACAAAAGTCAAAATTGACCCACTTCTCGTGATGCTATCGAGACTCGTGTCATCTAACAATGCATTGTTTTAAACTTTCAGATCGAAACAATGTACCGTAATTTAATTAATGTATTTTTAGTTTATCTCTATGCAACACTATGTAGCCGTCTGCTATTGTTTACATCCACGCGTCACCGGAGTTCCGTCCAGCCATCTTTGACCACATTCCGTGTTTCACAGCAAGGGGAGTTCAGTCAGTGTGAGTCTGTAAATGATTGTCGCGCATTGTATATTATATTGCATATAATCAATAATTTTAGTTATGTCTCATATATATGGGATTTATGTTAAAAAGCGTTGTTTTTAATGGTTGTTTAATTACTGAGATGGTCTGCTAGATAATAATAAGAACTGAACATAAAACATTTCTCAAAAGATAGAAAATCCCAAGCTTAAAATAGAAGAAAAAGATATTTGACTTTCTATTACTTTTATATAGCAAATAGTTCATGCACACACACACAAACACGCACATAAGGAAAAAACATAAATTCAGATGAAAATCCTGAATTTCGGTTTCCAAACTTTTCGAGCTAAAAAAATACCATATTTAATTATCCTAATAATTTTTCATAATATTTGTTTTCTTAAGTATTTAACAAATTCGAATCTGCATTTTAAAAAGGTCATATGAATAAAAATGTGTTCAACATTAACGTGTTGTTTTATTAATATATGGGGTATTTTAAAGTATAATTCTAAGTTTTTATTTATTGAAGTGTATATTATAAATACAAATAATTGAAAATAAAATGGGTTGTTCGATTTATTGATTTACTATTGGAAAACTTGGTATTTAGTCTCCTTCAGCGATTATTTTTATTAAATGAGTGTAAAATTCATTTATTATGTAAATTAATGCTTAAATAACAGAAATATAATAATAAAAAATATTTCAATGGATAGTAAGTCACAATTTCATTAACCAGAAAAGTAAATGTTTTTCTATTTTGTTTCACGAATGCTGACATTAATTTTCACATTTTATTAGTTTGTTATGTTATTTTCTAGTCTCATTTGGTGAATATAATGTTCTTAAGTTGGAATCATTCTCAACCACTCTGAGTTAGTAGTATATAATATAGTCTCTCACATGAAATGTTATTTGGTCTTTGAATTTGACAAAGTACATATATGTCTAATAGCAATGATTCCAATAATTAAAATTATGTTGTTAATTGACAGGAATTTCAAGTTGTTCAGATTCCAGAGAAATTAAAAATCGTTAAAGTGAACATATTTGAACTGGACGGCGTAGTGTTTCCTTGTAGTAAGATATATCTGAATTTTACGATTGTTTATTTTAAAGTCATATTCCTTTATAATTCCGAATCTTATTTTAGCACAAAGTAGATTGTGATGGCTTATATGGAAGAAAATGTGTCATACTGTTTTATATCCTACCATAGGAAAATAGCCATAATTAATTTGGACTTGCAAATATCTAAGGTGTAGTGCACCATTTAACAAAGCCTAGCGTAATTTTAAGTGAGAATTTTATTTAGAAACCTACACTTTGTATCGTCTTACTAAATGGCTGCATTATTTATTATAGAGCAAAATGGAAATATTTGTATTTCATATATGTTTTACATAATTCTAAGTCAGTAAAATCACTTCATCCTGTGGCAATGGGATTTTTTCAAATTAAATTTCTGAGTTTAAGATCTTACTTTAAAAAAACAAAAAAACGGATATAAAATGAAAAGCTACAATTACTTTTATGTTAATTACATTAGATAGTTTGTAACTTTAAAGGACAAAAATACGTTACTGTATTTCACTGCCCTGTTAAATGTTCCTCTATATTTCGTTATATTATGTTGTTAGTTATGTCGAAAGGTTGTACCTACAATGAAAACATAACTAGTTAAATTAATTATAGTTAACAAACCTATAATATATACCGAAATCATAGTTATTTTAATTTTTTTCTTCTTAATAATCACATACCTGAATTTCTTCTGGTAAGAAAAGGAATGCAGTGTACATATAATTTAGGGAAAACCCATTAACATACCAAAATTAACCTGACCAAATTTTTTTAAACGTGCGTCCAAAATGTTGTGCGTGTGTATGTATGCGCGTGTGTGTGTGTGTGTGTCTGTGTGTGTTTGTCTGTGTGTGTGTGATGTTTTCTTTGATCTGAGAATGATACTCTAATAAAAACTTAATTCTATATTTGTTTCCAGAAATGTTTTTATTATATGGAATATTAACCATGAAAAGAAACTTGGGCTAGTTGTATTATGTTAATTATTACCTGAAACTTCAGTAAACTCTACAGGTAAAATCCGAAATTATATTTCTAATATTTCCATGATTGTTAATAACTGAACAGGAAAGTCTTTACAACACATAATATAAAATACGATTTTTGTCTTCAAATAACTTTGATTAGTAAAAAGCGCACAACACACTCGAAGAAATTAGTCCACAACTAGATAGCAGTTGATGAACTTCGTAAATAAAAATGTATGGTCTCCACAACTATAGTGACATACTAATTCTTCAACTTTTCACGTGGGTAGAAGCATAAAAGTTTAGAGAAGTTATTGTGTACTCTCCCTCGATGGTAACTGCAAAGAAAATATTATTTGAAAATACCACTCACTTGGATGAGAATGTAGTAGTCTTTTTCTTATACGAGATATATAAAAATGTGTTAAAACTTTGGATACTGTGTATATGGGCGAATCTTAACCAAACTTAGTACGTGAAAACTTTTTCAGAAAAACCAAAATTACAAATTAAATAATAAAAAAATATTGCTTTAGTTGAGCTGTTCACTCATGATTGTCTACTGCGGGAGTTCCCTTTTCTTGTGATTACACACATTAATTTAGTGTAAAATTATTTCACTCTCTGGGCTCATTTTTCAATACAAACATCGACTACAGCAAATAAAGATTCTTTCAAAGGACAGCAAACCATCATTTATTTTGTTATTGTTTGACCAACGCTAAAGTTATTCTTAAATATGACGTTTTAATTTTTTAATTTTTAAATTTCTTGTGTCATTTAGTGAATTTTGTGTTTATACGTTTGAATCTTCTCTCAATTACTCTGAAGTAGAAATATACAATTTAGTCCTTGTAACTTTTTAAATTTTATCTCGTCTTCAACTTGTATCGGTTTCAGTAGCAACTAGGAAACTGGAGAAAAAAAAATTCACCGTGCCTTCGTTTATATTGAGCCAGTTGTCCAGTCAGTACCAAGAAGTATTTTAAAATATATATATATATTTTTTTTTAATTTGTATAATTTTTTTTACTCGTAAAAATATGCTTGCAAACATTAAGTAAGGAAATGCTTTCTAGAAGAGTAATGAATTTATTTTATATTGTGCTCCTAACACTCTTGGACCAAGCTGGTGTAATATGTTGGTTAGTATTTGGCACTGTAAAATTTTCTTGAATGTTAGATTAGTATGCATCACCCCAGTCAGTTGGGAAGTTACCCTTGTATAGCGACGGTTGTCAGATCAGGAAAAATGACGAGCAGCCTGTAAGCTTGAATAGATAATGTAAACATTAGAAACATTCATAAATAAGGCTGACCTGTCGGTAATGTTCCCACTAACACACTATAGTCATAAATATTAATGGAATAAATAAAAATGTTGTTTCATATATCACTTAGGTGACGTAAAATACCATAATTTACTGCAGACTAAACATTTAACCAATACTGTATGTGTGTTAAATGAAGTACCTCTTTTGAACATATAACATTTAATGATTAGTTAAATGAAATTAATAAACATAGTTGATGGAAGACACACACGCTTTCCTGGAGACGATTTTTTTTTAAAAAGTCGATTCTGTAGAAAATTGTTAGACGGTTTAGACTACATAAATAACAACCCCTCCCCCCTCAAACACACATTTTTTAGACAGAGTCACAACCTCTAATATGATCATTTCCTAAAGTAAATAAGTGAGAATTTTTTTTTATTGTTTTGTTGTTTTTGTTATTGTTAGAATAGTAATTTATTTTCCCTTGGAGCTTTGACTTGCATGCACATTGCCTTGGCGTTTTTATAAATATAATGTTGCTTTGCAAATTATCCAATTTATAAGGCAACAATTTGCTAATAACGCCGTCAAGTTTATGGTTTAGGAAGGGGCACCAATAAATTAAACACCCGCGATTTCAGTGAACCTAAACTAAATAAACAGCACCACCATTAGCCTTCCAACAAATTTTAGGCTTTAGAGAGCCGTTATTAAAACTATTGTCCTTTATGGATATGAGACGTGGACACTAATGTCAACCACTGAAAGCAAGCTGCAGGCATTTGATAAAAAAATGCATGATAAAAATTCTCCAGATCTCTTATTTTGAATACAAGATCGATGAATATGTCTAAGACAGAATAAACTTTATTGCGGGTCGTCAAGAAACCATTATAAAATAAATTAAGAGAAGTAAGATGACATGGTTCGGTCATGTACTGCGACATAATATCCTGACAAAAATCTTATTTCAAGGCACTGTATAAGGGGACGGATAGGTCGACAACGAGAAGGTGGCTGGATAACATAAAGGATGAGATTGAATGAATTATTAGCCATCGCTCAAAATAGGCTTATGTGGAGAATGTTGTCTTTTGATGTGTCCATGCGCTCACACCAACGACCGCAACGGTCACGGGACTGATGATGATGATGATATTAAAATTAAATTGCAATGTTCTGTTGCCAATATTTTTCGAAACCTCCAAATTTTCGAATGAGTCGTTATCATTTTAAAAATATATAGGTCCATTTTTTAAAAGTTTTACAAATAGTGCGTCTACAATAACAATATTTTTAACACCACCATTTTCTTTTTAACCCCCCCACCTAACAAAAAAAATTAATGTAAACGGAATGCTGATAAAATAGTGATCTGATTTAGGATATATTCTACAGTCTAATTATAAAACTAATGTACAAAGAAGAAACGTATTCAATTTCCTTCTGCAATTTCATGTTTTTATGTATATATATATATATATATATATATATATATATATATATATAATATATATATATATATATATATATATATATATATATATGTATATATATATATATATATATATATATATACATATATATATATATACATATATATTATTATCTACATGTATATATATATATTTATATATATATATATATATATATATATATATATATATATATATATATAGAGAGAGAGAGAGAGACAGAGATAGCGAGATAGATAGATAGAGAGAGTCAAAGAGAAAGAAATAAAGAGATAACTAGAGTTGTACATATATGGCTTAATACATCTCTATAATGGTACATTAAAATAATTTATAAATAAGTTTTGCCGTAAAATAAAATGAAATGTCATTTAAATATCAATATTCAAATACTTGGCAATAAAAATAAAATCCTCTAACAAACACATGTATTAACACGAAACGAAAGAATTGTATAATCCTATAAAAATAAAAGTTTAACGAAATAAAATATATACGTCTAATTTATTATTATTATATTTCCTTTAATTGCAATATAAAATTATATTTGTAAGCAAAGATTTACTTGAATTAAATTTCATGAAAAACTTGTTGTAGCAACAACATATTAATAGTTTCGTTAAGTTGGGCTAAGAATTTCATGGGAACTAGTCAGTTGATGAAATGTCATTACCTTAGCCTGCCAATAATTATATCGTTGTGCATAAAGGCACAATATTCTCAAAATCATTTTACACTTTGTGTCCCCTAATGTTTATATAAGTTAATCTACTTCCTATTTTTCTAACAATTTGTCTTTGAGTAAATGCCGCATATAATACATATTTACTCGACAAAAGAATATTTGATAGCCATAAACATAAGTTGAGCTCGTAGATATTTATTGTTGCTCTTTAAATAAAGCTTACATTTAGAAAACAACTAACATTGAAAAAGAACTTTATAAAAAGAAACAAATATTGTCTAAATGCTAAACTAAAGTTCTTGAAGAGAACGCCACGATTAGATTTCATGTTTTAAGAAGATGCGCTTTTCGTTGTGGCAGTGGTTTAGGTAAATTTCCAGACAATGGAAACGTATTTGACTGCACTGATTTTTTTCCGTATTCTTTTCTTCCTTTTCTAAAGTAAGAGACTGGGTGATACGGAACTGCGGAAAAGTAAATTTATTTTATACCATTAGTTACAGTATACATTGATTAATAGTATCTAGTGTAATCATGTAAATAAAAATTGAAATCAAGAGTACTAAATAGTATAAACTTATTATCAATTCAACCGCTAAAGTCAGCCTTGGAAATCACATTACAAGTATTTATCAGGATTTAAATATAATATAACTTTAATTAAATTATTCCTACTAATTAATTAAAATAAACTTGATTGCATTACTGATAGCATACAAACTGCCGGTGACTGTACACTGATGATGTCAGCAATATGAGGAGCTGGTCAAACTGGAGTTTAAGAGATTGTTTTTTTATGTCATTTTGTCATTTAAAATGTTTACAAATCAAATTCAATATCTAGGAGGACAGAATAAAAATTATAATTAATAGAATAATAATTAACAGATCAAGACAATAGTTTTAACAAAAAAAAGGGGGGGGGGAAGCCACTTTGCTAATCAAATATTCTAGCGTCAAATTATACTAAGTATCCATGAAAAAATATATTTTAAAATATAGGGAACTGAAATTCCGGCTACATTATATATTCATATATATTTTTTGGCTTATGTTATTTTAGAAAACATGATTAGACAGGAAAATATAATCATTTGAATATATATTTATATATATATATATATATATATATACAGTGCTTTTTTGTAACAAATAGGTAACGTACTCAGTGATGGATTGCGTAACTTTTAACTACTAGTTCGCACCTCGATGCAAGCTAAATAACAACTGCAAAGATACTGAATGTCTAAAACAATTTTATTTTATAATTAACCAATAATAATAAATGTTCAAATTGGGGCTGCGGAAATTAACAATTAATTTCTCGATTAATCGTTAAATTGTTTTAACAATTAATTTTTTTAAGGATTAATCGACCCACCACTTATAAATGTACTGGAAGTTAAAAAGTAAAATATGTCGCCGATAAATATAAACTAATTCCGGACGATTACACGAACATTTTGGTTTAAACTATTGACTGAAGGGAATGTTCAAAATGTTGGTAAAGGATATTGTGTCAATTGACAGAAATCGTTTGCCTACCATACAATGTTCCCTCTAAGTCTAAGCTTCGTTGGTCCGTGTGCAAATTTAAAAATACTCTTATGCAGAATTGCACAACGTCCATTCGTTTGCAATATTTTACCAAATTTGCTGCGCGGTGATTCTAAACTCATGCGTGGCGTCGGTCAAATATCCGCCCAGCAACACTGCTTAAAGGGAACTTTGCTACCATGGTTCCAACACTTCGCTTATATATCACCTGCAAACCAAAAATCCACTACAGTAACTAAATATGTGACATTTGAGATGGTGTCAAAAGGCCCTGACTCACTAAGACTTTTATAGAACCCCCTGGGGAATCCCCCGGCAAATTTCTCCCATCCCTCGAGGGGAGTTAGCCGACGGGGACACCCACGAGACGATCCCCTAGAAGAGGAGGTCGTCTAGGCAGATGGTACCCGGTCAAAGTCGACCTAGTCTGCCTCTCAGTTGGAGTTTCCACCCCAAAGAGTGGATGTGGAATCTTTTCCTATTTCGACCTGCCA
The DNA here is from genome assembly GCA_944989445.1 of Ampullaceana balthica. Lineage (NCBI taxonomy): Eukaryota > Metazoa > Mollusca > Gastropoda > Lymnaeidae > Ampullaceana > Ampullaceana balthica. The sequence goes on along the minus strand of CALYLW010000776.1, from coordinate 126,008 downwards.
TAGCTGCGGCGCCACCACGGCACAGAATACGGGTCAAAATTACCAAGAACTGTCGCAATATAGGGGGAAACATCATTGTAGACCACCCACGGAGGTGCGGGCAACCGCAATAGCCAACCACAGAGTGTTGGATAAGGGCATCGCCATTGGGTAAGTCTCCTCAGAGCTGACGTCCGACAAAAGTTCCTCACGGCACTTTTTCTAGTATTGTACTGGTCCACCTGACCCTAAACAGTGACGTTCACTGATATTATCTAGAAAGGGGGACAAAACGGTCGCTTCGGATTACCATCAACGGGTACAATGGTTTTCGTCACTCACGAGGGCAATCTCCACAACGAGTGCCCCGTCAACGTTCCATGCAGCGACTGTAATCATCTGTCTACCTGCCTAGCTAACCCTAGCGGGACTTCGACGTTCCTCGTCCGGGCTGTTAGTTTCGGGTCTCGCGTATCCTACTTATCCAGAGGACCCCGTAAAGGTCAGCCCCTTCCTCCGGCCACTACAGTAACAGAAACTTCAGTTGAGACAATCTAAAGCGATGTGAACGATTGTTCAGCTTGGCTGGTTATATTGTCAATAAGACCCGCTCATCACTTGAACTATATAATGTCAATACACAGGTCTGTTTGCGTTGTTGGTTAAAAGATGTCATATGGAGAAGACATTCCAGTGTTATTTGGATTTTCGACAAGTACATGTAATAAATGTAAATATGACACAATACATTTCAATTTTTGGCTTTAATCGAAATTAACGATTAATTAATTGTTAATTTTTTCAAAAGTTAACGATTAAATTTAAATTTATCGTTAACAGCCCATGTTAAAATACAAGAAAAATAATAATTTTTTCCCACATTGAAAAAGGTGCCGGTACGCTGTACCGGTGCGTACCGTCACAAAAAACACTGTTTATATATATATATATACATTAATATATATATATATATAAATATATATATATGGGCATTTTTCTAAAATTTGTTAATTTCATGTCCGATGCATATTAATTTTGATAATTGTTGAAGTGGAGCACATTTTTGGAGTGGCTTGTATTATTTTTAAAGAACATTCATTTCTGAATCTTAAAATGTTTTATATTTCTAATTCAGGCATATGTGTGTTTTTTTATTGAATATTTAAAAAATGTGTATGTTTAAAAAATACCATGTCGCCAACACAAAACCCCATTCATATAAACAGTTAAAATAGGCTAGTTTATTGTTTTTTTACATGTCACCTATTTTAGACTCACTGGTGTAACAATTTGAAATTGGACCAAAATATCTGGATTGAAACTATTGGCAATAGAAACCATAGGGGATTTCTGATAGTGAAAAATGGAGGTACTTTTGATGCTTTGAAAATTTTCTGTGCGGCTCAGTGCACACCGTTCTGCTGCAAAATGGTAAGTAATTAGGCATAACACGTACTGGTGTAACAGACCAATTTTACCTAAAATTATACCTAAATGTATTTTAACAATGGATCAATATAACAAGATACAAAATTAAATTGAAAAGTGGTCTTTAAATTAAAAAAATACGGGTTTTATAGGGGTTTTTGGAGGTTTGAAAATTTATGACCTCATATTTGAGGGCGGGGCTAACAGTTTGAAACGACGTGTGACGAGACGGTGATCGGCAAAATCGCGTGACGTCATTTAAGGATGACTTTACACACGTTCTAACCCGCGGGTCCTATTCCAGACAAAAATCGTATACTAAGCAAAATGTTTCGCGTCCAAACAGGACGTATACCGAGTTGGACTTATACCAAATCAGACGTATAGCAGAGGTACAAACTGAATTCAAGTGCCACAAACTCATGAAGTATTTCACTATTAAAAATCAAAATGAGTGGTGTTTTTTATATATATGTTTTAATACATTTTTTTTGGTTTAAAATATTGTTTTACATCAGCGAGAAATAGTAATCTTGAAGTGCTAAAGTGCTATTGCCTAATCAGGCGCAAATCCGGCAAAATTTCACCGTAGCCGAATTCGTAAAAGTGGGCGGATTCCCTATTTACCGGAGCTGGATAAAAATTTCATTCTGTAACCCTTAATAAAAATATTGTCTGTACTTAAATGCATATCATTCTGTATTTTTATGTGTTGACTATATTACTGTTATTTATACAATTAAATATTGTAAGGACATTACATTAATTTTCATTCAAAGACTGACCATCAAGGGCGCGTCAAGTCTTTGATGTGTGGGAGTAGATCGTAGGAGCAGAGCGCGAGCGATGCACGGACAGAAGCCGCGCGCGGTCCTATGATGTAGGGGCATATGCGACAACTGACCAGTCTGAATAGAGGCGTTAAAAGTGGAGTTCTTGAGTGAACTTACCCGGACGGTAGATTTAGAGATGATAGAGAGTAGCAGACCGAGGAAGACCGAGGTATGAAATGCCCCGGGTTGATAGAAGATGACCACACGTGCAGGTGGCCTGGGTCGAGGTGTAAGTGATGTGGTTTCAAGAGACATGATTATGTCAAACGGGACCAGCCCCGAACAAGTCAATCCATGGGGGTGGTACATGATTGACGGAAGACTGGACAAAGACTTGGCTTCGAGAGTGAGGTATTTAGTTATGGGATGGGACCAACTACGTACACGCGGAGGGAGAGAGTGAGACTCCGGGGGACGCACCGTTATGGAGTCGGATAGTAGATAGTCATTGGCCATAGTACAGTTTGTTTTTACTTAAGTGAAGTTAGATTACAGTGTATGTTGGAGTGAATTAGTGAAACCTTAAAGTAATAATACGTGTTCATGCAGTCGTGGAGTTTGGTGTTTCAAAAGGAGATGACAAATGTGACTAAATAACAACAAGTACTTTCTCTTGAAATAATTCTTTAAACTATAATGTAAAAGACATAGATTCAGGTTATAATTGCACATGTAATTGAAATTGCATTTTTAGGAATGAAACATTATATTTAAAATTATAACAAAATCATACAACATCCAAATCAACACCAAATATGATTAAATTAAATGTTTGAGTTGTATAGATAATAAAATCTATAGATAATTAAATAGATGAACTATCAAAAGGCTTGGACAAAAATGATCAAATAGATACAATATTACTAGACTTCTCAAAAGCATTTGACAAAGTTCACCACCTTAGTTTACTTAAAAAACTTAACTACTTTGGAATCTCAGGTTCCTTACATCACTGGATCCAAGACTTCCTTTTGGGCAGGGAGCAAACTGTAATAATTAATGGATCTAAATCTGCACCAATAAAGGTTAACTCAGGAGTTCCACAAGGAACTGTGCTAGGTCCCTTACTCTTTTTAATTTATATAAATGATTTACCCAACAACATCTCAACAGGTACAAAAGTTAGGCTATTTGCTGATGATTGTATAATCTATAGAACAATTAAATCAGAACAAGATAGCAAAATTTTACAAAAAGACTTAGATGAATTGATAAAATGGGAAACTAACTGGAGTATGTCTTTCCATCCAGAAAAGTGTCAACTGTTAAGAGTAACAAAGAAAAAGAAACAAATAAATTCAAAATATTACATTCATGGAAAAGAACTGACCCAAACTAAAGATGCAAAATACTTAGGAGTCTTAATAAATGAGAAACTATCATGGAATCCCCATGTCAATGAAGTTATTAAAAAATCAAACAAAACCTTAGGCTTTATAAAAAGGAACTTTAACAAATGTAATAGAGATATAAAACTAAAATGCTACCTCACTTTGGTGAGACCTGCACTAGAATATGCATCTTCTGTATGGGACCCATCCACCAAAGAAAACATTGATAAACTAGAACAAATTCAAAAAAGAGCTGCCAGATTCATTACTGGAGAATATTCGAAACTGACAAGAGTAACACCATTAGTTAAATCATTAAACCTTGAAACACTAGAGGATAGAAGAACCAAGAGCAAAGTAGTAATCATACATAAAGCAATTAATTCTAATTTAGAAATACAACACAAAGATAACTTAATACAACCCTCAGATAGACATAAGGATAAAAACACCTTTCTTATTCCGTATGCAAGAACAAACACATACAAGTTTTCCTTCTTCCCGTCCGGAATTCGGGCGTGGAATGGGTTGCCTGAAGAATCCAGGAAAACCAACACTTTATCAACATTTAAATCTCTAATAAAAATGCAGGACTAAACACAAACCATAGATAAGCGTAGGACGCAATAATCTTCTGTATAGAAGGAGCGTCTGTAAACAGATAAGATAAGATAAGATAAGATAAATCAGAAAACAACAAAACCTTTGACCAAAACAATAGTATTTGTCGTCCCCAATGTCAAATTTTTAAAAAAAAGTTAAAATCTACTTTCGACCAACATGACATATAGAAAATTGTTTCTATAAGAGGCGATATTAAATAAGGCAATGTATTACGTTTACTTATTAAAACACCCAAATATGACTTTATAACAAATCACTTGACTTGCTAAATTAAGGGAACAAAATTGACATTTTGATTCAATCTTCAGAAGTGTTTATATTTTTTTGGAAAGAGAATAATCAAAGTTTAAGCGACCAAAGAGAGAAGTAAGGCTCCATTTTTATTTCGCTTTTGAAATAACCATATTCACTGACAACATGTGTTAGAGAAATGATACCATCAAAATGTCAAATTAAACTACAATGTTTTTTTTTCAGAAAGAACTAATCTATCCCTTACTTTGTTACTAATTATTATTATTAACCGTACATACTAAAACAATGGCATCACAATTTAGTGATAAATTTAAAAAAGCAATCGACAATTTTAGATTCTAAAAATATAAATGAATATTCCATACAAGTAAAAAAAACTATCTAAAAGTTTATATTTAACACATAAAGTGCAAAAAATAAAAAACAATTAATAAAAGCTATGTAATTTAATCAGTAGATCAGGATTCTGAGTTATTCCGAGGAACAAAAACTGTTGAGTAATTTAACTATATGGCAATCCATCATTGATGTAAACTAAGATACCACAAAAAGTCCTACAATTTTGTCATGTGAGATAGAATGGGAAAAACTGAATTTAATATGAATTATCAAATTCGATTTTATTACTTCTTCCCGTTATAAAAAGTGCTGTTTTACGTCTTATAGCGATGTAAATTATTGTGCATTTTTAAAACCTCACAAAGATATTAAATTTTTTTAAAGTACTTTCTAAATTAGCGTAAATTTGTAATGCAGTTTTTTTTTGTTTTTTTTTGTAATAATAATATATAAAATGACAAAAATGATGCAAGGTTATTTCCCAGTGTATCTTTTCCACATGATGATGATGAATTACTCACCACGTTAATTAGATCAAGTAATCATAAATTGATGTCCCCTATGGGATGTTAGTGAAAGTTAAAATTCACAATATTATGAATTAATCATGTAAAAGATATGTAGAGCAATTGATAAAATTGTGTGAATGTAGGTTAAGGTTTGAAATTATAACATGTAAATATTTTATAAGTAAAGTTAATACATATATTTTGTGGTCGACTTAATGTTAAAAATTTTGGAAATATTGTGCACTTTTGTTTGTGTGTTGACAAAGAGAGAGCGTGTAAGACCCAGCTAAATTTTTGGAAGTAATTTTGTTCTTTATATGCAACTTGATGTCTTGTAGTTAATTAAATTGTAAAGAATATAAGAAGCTAAATTATCACATGAAATGACGCTGGTCAGTACACTCCATAGCGTATTGCAGAAATAATGACCTAAACGTAAATTTGCGATTGTCCTTTCTTGTTTTTTGGATTTTACAAGAATACCATATACATTTTGTATTTAGCTTTTCCTATAAATTATTCTCAGTAAATTGTTTATCATTCAATACATTTTAAATATATCAATAAAAAAAATCGTATGTTTAATCTCTTCTTTTGAGCAACCTTCATATAAATTTTTCATAATCATACCCCTAACATATGAATACGTCTTTCTATGTGTTGTAATATTAGTTCTCTCAGATAGTGTGGCATCCAGGCTAGATTACAATACACGTTATCCAGTGAGAAATTTTAGACAAAAAAATAAATTTTGCATCATACAAATTGCATGTGGAAGAATATCGCAATTTTTAAAAATATCGTTAGGATGTAGCATAAAGAGGACTGGATAATTTAAATGATTTTTTAAATTATATAAAATGACTCATAAATTAGACGATCTTAAATATATCAGAAAAAAAGTTGTTTATATGAGCTAAATTAAATAAAAAAATATAATATAATAAATACATAAAAAAAACACTTAAAAACAAGGTTTTTGACTATAAATCCTTTATATACGAGACATAACTATAAGATTTTAAGAGAGACAACCCTAAAATACAACATTTTAGTTTTGTCTCGTAAAACATGTTTAATATCATGCGCACACGTAGGGAATATATTTTTGTTTAAAGTATCGTTAAAATAATACGCACCGCAACGAGACACTTGAAAATATTTTTAAAAAGGTTGTTCAATGTAATATGCGACGCGACGCTCTAGCACAAAAATTAACATGCTACTTAGAGATAAATAGAGATAATCTAAAAATGCATTAATTTAATTACATTACCTTCGATCGATCTGAAATTTGTATTTCTTATTTTAATCATCACCACGAGTCCGCTTGCAAAATTTCAGCTTGTTACCTAACAAGGAAGGGGGTTAAAAATGGATCCAAACTTTTGTGAACAAGCAAGCAATCAAGACATCAAGCACATGCCATGAGTAATATAAAGGATTGTTTAAAAGCCCATGGTCCTCACTCACTCACTGTCTGTATGCATAACGCTGAGGGACATATTACAACAGTCAATAGCAGTTAAAAAATAAAATTATTGAAAATATAGACGTAAAATCATAATCATTTTGGTTTCGAGATTAACAGAGTGTGTGGTGTTTTCGCCATAAAATATTAGTAGATATTAATTATCCAAACAATTATAAAATACTTGTTGTACATTTCAGCAAGTTTAATATTTCGTATTTATCAAACAAGGATAAGTTACTTGGTCTTTTGAAAAAAAGTGGGCGCCCTAGTTGTATATATTTTCACTTTCAATCATTTGTTGAATTCTTCAAATTAAATTCACTTTTTTTTAATATATATTCAGTAATTTAAGAATTTAATTAAATGTGTCTAGTTAGATGCATATCATTTCATTATATAGAAAATAACTTTTTATTTCATTATAATATAGCACATACATACAAAAAGAGCTTACAATAAGTTACTGAATGTTTTTAACAATTTTTATAATATTTTAAAACCGTATTCACTAAAAACTGAATGACCTTTAATTCCCGCGCACAATAATTTAATTTTCGTAAATCTGCCAATTCAGAGATATCTTAGTTACCCGAGTTAAGGAAATTTTAAATGTATATGTTACAGTATGTAAGTGATGGCGAACCTTTGGCACGCGTGCCAAGTCGTCATGGAGAGCCTCATCAGCCGGAACATCAACTAAAATAATACTTCCTTAAAAAAAATCACTTTGCTAGAACGTTGTGTTGGCACTTTGCTATAAATAAGAGGGTTATAAATGAGTTTGCGCCACGCGGCCCCAAAAAGGTTCGCTATCACTGCTTTTAGTGTGCAAACACTTTAAACTCTAATTTAAAAGTCAGGTCTTGCAATATTATCCATAGAAGCATGAAAAGTTAAACTTGGTACCAATTTTTTATTTCTTTAGCATATATAGTTTTAATTACTTATATATGTTATATAACTTCTTAAGTTTTTTACAATGGTGTTTAGAAATTTACTCTTATGATAGAAATTTACAATGAAATGTGTTCAAATCTCTTACCAAGGAAACATTATCATTGTAACATTATCATGATTTTACACATTTAAGTAAACAATGTTGCGCTTCTATTTTGTACTTTAAAAAAAAATATATTTCTGTTTTTTATATTTTTTATAATAAAAATAATTTATGTTTTGGAGAAGAAAAAAAAAGATTGAATAAATTGTCTAAAACCTATTAAGAAACTTTACGTAATTTTAATTCATTTCGTTACGTTCATAAAAATTGTTCACTTGCAAATTTAACTAACAATTGTATGCTATTTGAATACAATATTTACAGCCAAAAAAATCTATATATATATAAATCAAGGTATTTATGTGTGTGTGTGTGCATGTCCTTTATAGCTGACTAAACCATTCATCTGATCGTCTTGAATATTTTGGAGAAAGTTGAGTACCCAACTGGAATAGTAACTGGCAACTTTTTTTTCTAAATTTTACACGCATGGGGCACCAGGGGGCCCATAATGTCATTTGTTGCTAATATGAGCTATATAAAAATTTGTTTAAATGCTAGCTATTGTGTAAATTGTTGGATTTTAACCAAACTTTGTATATAACAACTTGATAGCCAATATTAAAATACCATATGGCACTGAACTCCTTTAAGTCATTCCTTTGGGGCTGGGGGCCCAAAAAACTCAATTTCTTAAACGTTTTAGATTTTATTCACAATTCAGTGATTAACAATCTTGACAAATAATGGCACATGTATCCATTATTATACAAATTGAAATTAACAGTTCTTTTTAACTTTATATTTTGCACTGAACGGGCCCTGGGGCCCTTAATGTCTTTTTTGCTTATATAAGCTATATAAAAATTAATGTATGCGTTAGCTAATGAGTAAATGGATGGATCTTAACCAAAGTTTGAATACAAAAATTTGGTAGCCCATATTTAAAATACTATAGGGCACAGAATTTCAAATTTCCATTCCTTCGGGGCTGGGGGCCCCAATTGTATTTTCTTCGTATATGTATAAGATATTTTTTCACATTCAATTTTTTACGATCTTGAGGAATATATTTTTGAGGAAACTGAATTAAAATGAACAGGTTTTCGAAATTAACATATTTCAACGAAAGGGCCCAGGGGCCCCTAAAGGTCGTTTTTTTCTTATATTAGCTGCATAGAAAATTAGTATTAGCGTAAAATACTGAGAAAATTAATGTATTTTGATCAATTTTAGTATATAAAATCTCAAGGGTCTATATTTTATTACAATAGGGCACTGAACTCCTAATTTTCATTCCCTCGGGGCTGGCGACCCAAACTTTATTTTTTAGTAAATGTTTAAATATTTTATCGTCCATTCAATTATTAACAATATTGAGAATTATAAATAAATGTATGTAATTTGAAATTTATTCAAATGAACATTTGTCTTCGCACTTTATTTCTTGCAATAATTGGGCCCTTAATGTCGAGCTTTATAAAAAAATATTTTATGCTTTAGCTACTGAGTAAATGATTGGATCGTAACCAAATTTTGTATACAAAAATTTGGTAGCTCATATTAAAATAATTAAGGTTTCTGAACTTTTTATGTCAATTTCAAGGGGGCATGGGGCCCAAACATGTATTTTTTCATATATGTTTAAGATATTTAGCCATTCACCTTTTAACGATCTTGATAAATATATTCCTGATGAAACTGAATTAAAATGAAAAGGTTTTTGAAATTGACAGCTCACGCCGAATAGGCCCAGGCCCCCTTTATGTCGTTTTATTTCGCAATCTCTATATTTATAAAATCAAAGTATGCATGTGTGTGTGTGTGTGTGCATGTCCTTTATAGCTGACTAAACCATTCACCCGATCGTCATGAACCTATTCGAGACTATTTAAAATGCTCCCGGGATAATAACTGGATAATTTTTTTTCGAAATGTAACACTCATGGGGCTCCGGGGGCCCATAATGTCATGTTTTGCTTAAATGAGCTATATAAAATTAGTTTAAGCGTTAGCTATTGTGTTAATTGATGGATCTTAACTAAACATTGTATATAAAAACTTGACAGCCAATATTAAAATACCATAGGGCAATAAACTCCTAATGACCATTACTTCGTGCCTGGGGGCCCAAAATGCCATTTTTCTTCTACTTTTAAGAATGTATTCCCCATTTATTTATTAACGATCTTGAAAAATAATGATAAATGCATCCATTATTATCCATATTGAAACGAACAGGTGTTTTGAACTTTATGTCTTGCACAGAATGGGCCCTGGGGCCCTAAGTGTCATTTTTTGCTTAAATGAGCTATATAAAATTTAGTTTATGCGTTAGGTACTAAGTAAATGATTGGGTCTTAAACAAACTTTGTATTCAAAAACTTCGTATCCCATATTAAAAGACTTAATGGCACTGAACTTCTAATGTCTATTTCTTCGGAGCCGGGGCCCCAAATGTCTGTTTTCGTATATGTTTAACACATTTTTCCCATTCACGTTATAACGATTTTGAGAAATATATATCCATGATGAAACTAAATTAAAATGAACAGGTTTTTGAAATTGACATCTTGCACCTGATGGGCCCGGGGGCCCCTTAATGTCGTTTATTTTCCCTATATTGGCTATTAAAAAAAATTAGTTAAAGTGTTAGATAATGCGAAAATAACTGGATTTTGACCAAACTTAGTATATAAAAACTTAAGAGCATATATTACATTACTATAGGGCACTCCTAATGTCCATTCCCTTGGAGATGGGGGACCCAAATGTCTTTTTAACTGAACGTTAATAATGGTATTCCCATATTCAATTTTACACGATATTGATAAATATAGCTTGAGTACAATAGCAATAAAAAATATAACTTATCACTCATTTTGGGGCGGGGCCCTTAATATCGTTTCTTCTTTTGTAAACTTTTTCATTATTAATTTATTTATCTATCTTTATATATAAAATTCAAAGTTTGTCTGTGTGTGTGTGTGTGTGTGTGTGTGTGTGCATGTCCTTTATAGCTGACTAAACCATTCACCCGATCGTCATTAAACTTTTTTAGACAGTTTATGTATGCTCCCGGGATTGTAACTGGCTACTTTTTTGTCAAAATTTAACACTCATGGGGCACCGGGGGCCCATAATGTCATATTTTGCTTATACGAGCTATATAAAAATTAGTTTAAGCGTTATCTACTGAGTAAATGAATAGATCTTAACCAAATTTTGAATACAAAAACTTGGTAGCCCATATTATAAACACTATAGGGCAATTGACTCCTAATGGCCACGCCTTCGGCGCTGGGGGCCCAAAATACCTTTTTACATAAACTTTTAAGGTTTGTATTCCTCAATTTCAATTATTAAAAAAACTTGACAAATAACGGTAAATGTATCCACTATTATCCATATTGAAATGAACAGGTTTATGAACTTCATATCTTGCGCTGAATGGGCCCTGGGGCCCTTAATTTTGTTTTTTGCTTATATGAGCTAAATAGATATTAGTGTATGCGTTAGCTACTTAGTAAATGAATAGATCTTCACCAAACTTTGTATACAAAAACTTCGTAGCCCATATTAAAATGCTATAGGGCATGGAACTTCTAATGTCAATATCTTCGGGGCCAGGGGCCCCAAATGTCTTTTTTTCGTATATGTTTAAGATTTTTTTCTATTCAATTTTTAAAGATCTTGAGAAATATATCCACAATATAACTGAATTAAAATGAACAGGATTTTAAAGTTGACCTCTTGCACCAAATGGGCCGGGGGCCCCTTAATGTCATTTTTAGCCTATATTAACTATATATAAAAAGTTGTTTAAGCGTTAGATAATAAGAAAATAACTGGATTTTGTCCAAACTTAGCATATAAAAACTTAAGAACCTATATTACTATAGTGCACTGAACTCCTAATGTCCATTCCCTGGAGCTGGTGGTCCCAAATGTCTTTTTACTGAACTTTAATAATTGTATTCCCTATTCAATTTTACACGATATTGAGGAATATAGCTTGAGTACAATGGCATTAAAAAATATATTATCACACATTTTGGGGCCGGGGCCCTTAATATCATTCCATCTTGTGTACGCTATTTAATTATTAATTTATTTATCCGTTTGCTATGAAACTTGGAATTTTTTCCACTCTTCCGCGAATGTTTCTGCATAATTTTTTTTAAACATAACACTCATTGGTTTCTTAAAATTTATTCATTTTTAGTTAGATCGTTGCAACGCATGACGGGTCTGCTAGTAAATTGATAAATATTAATAATGATTACAATAATAATAATAAAATATTAGTCATTACAAGTTGCTGTTCTGTTGTGATGTTCCCACTTTTTCAGGTTCTATTAAACTCACATTCATAGTTCCCTTTTCGACCAAGTTTTCAGCATTTTGAAAGTACATCTTGTCACAAGTAACAATTGTAACACTGAAAATTTAGAAAATAACAAAAAGAAAGGCTTATTGTTTGTTGTTCGCTTTAAAATATGATTAAATTTAATTTCTGAATATTGGTAATATTAAGAAATAATGTAGGTGCTTAGGTACTCGTTAAATATATCAATTACGTGTAGCGTTTGTCAACGTATATAATATCTGCTTCGTTTCTATATATTCTATATGTATACATTATTTATTACGAGATTGGTAACTTTTAAACATATATCAACACAATGTAATCAAGATTTGCCTAAATCTTCACTTATAAAAGTCTTAACTGTCTGGTATATATTCATTTTTTTAAAGCTGGCTACTGAATAGTATTATCATTCAAAGAGGAAATGGACATTTTCTCAAGCTTAACATTAAAAATATACATTTACTAAATTCTGTTTTAGCCATCTTAACCGTTGAAATAAAATCCTTAAGAAGTGTTATGTATTATAATGTAAGGTATATCATATGTACTTTATTAAACATTGATACTATTTTATGATAAATGAACATCCATAATCATGTTAGTTGTACAAAAGATTTAATGACTAAAGGTTTGTTTTGATAATTTGTAATCGATTTTCTTATTTATTAAACATTACAAATAGTTGATGTTCGATAAAAATATTTAAAGTATTAAGTTTAGAAAACACTTTGAGGAAAAAGTATAAATATTTGTAATTATTTTAAAAAAAATTTTACTTCAGAAAAATAATTATCATTTATCGACATCTATTGTTGTTTTAATTTTTGATTAGATGCAAAAAACGGCTCACAGCGTTACTTATATTTTTGAAAAAGTCGCCTTTCCAATAAACGTTCACACATCCCTGTTATAAAAATTGATTTTAAAGAACTATGGAAGACATAAAAACATGCAAAATGTGTCCTACATATTTATTTTCAGTTCCTATTTTCCTTGTCATAAAAAGAAAGCATGCTCACATTAAATCATTGTATACATTGAAATTACTATTAATTATTAGCCAAATAAGATTACGTAAGAATGCACGTTAAAATAATTCAATTCTTCATGGAAATTTGTAATTATTGAATTACGAACGTATATTTGCGACAAATGAGATGACAATACATAAACAAATTTCTATATGTTTATCTATTTGTCAATTTAATTATTTACAGTTATGTTTAATTACAGTTTAATATGTATATATATATATATATATATATATATATATATATATATATATATATATATATATATATATATATATATAATTACATTATATTTAAGTGTAAGGCACCTACTTTTGTATATAGCAATCCTTAAAGTATGGTTGTAGTTCAAGACTTGACGAAGGACATTGACTGTAGCACAGGCATGAGAGACATAAATGTTATCATAAGCGTTTATGTAACCATTTTTTAATATAGAAGCAAATGCATTTTTTCAGTTAATATTAATATATATATATATATATTTTAAATTTAAATTTCTATAGCGTACACTGATAATAAACATAAATTTAAATATATTAATAAAAACTTAAAATAATGCTTTTACAAAAATAGCACCTCTTTCGAGAATGTAGAAAATTATAAGTAAATTTAAATTAGCAAACACCCCAAAATAATTTTAAAAGTATTTTAAAATATTTTTCATTCATTTAAAATTAAGAAACTGAAACATTTCAAGTAAATAGATATTAATGAACATAATTCACTTTCAGGAACCAATGATTGAATCCTTTAAAGAATACACGCATCATTTTTGTTTAGCAGCTAATTTGGAAATTGCAAAAGTTGTTAAAAGATAAAATAATGTAATGCAGTTTTATTCAATTTAGATTTGTTTTTGTTTTCGTAATAAACGATTACATTAATAATATTAAATTTCGTTTCATTTTCTAAAAATATAAGAATTGTTCAAAATAATTTGTATGCCAAATGTAAATAGTTTTTTAAAAATTTATTAGAACATTATAATAAAGACCCTGATGACACCAAACCCTCATTTTCCTCCCTAACATGTATAACCGTTTAAAGACAATAAATATATATTTTTTAAATGATTCAAAAATGTTAACTTTAGTGATACCACAACAAACACGTTCACTAATATACGATTTTTTTTTAGAATTAATTTCTATTTTCTAGGCACACCCTTAGAAAGTTATTTAAATATTTGTTGGATTCATAGTGGCAATATTTTTTTTTATTAGTTGTGCTTTTATAAGCTTATAAAATGACACTATTGTGATTGGTTAATATAAAACATACGCCAAGGAAAATTTAAATTTTAAATTGGAAGATTGAAGTCAAAATGTAATATCTTTTGTTTTTTCTACAATGTTATTTTATTTTCATTTATTTTGTAATAATACTTCACAAAACGTCTAATTTATTTATTTTTGAAGGTAAGCAATAATATTTTATGTTATTTTAAGATATTGTTGTTCGTCCGTCGTGATCGACGATGACCACTCTCATCATATTTGCTGGGCCGCCACATGTGTTCTCTGGTGGCTTATGAACCCTATTTTTGCGCGAAAGAGGCGTCCGCATGTCGGACAAGAGATAGAAGCGGTCCCTTCAGGGGGGTTTTGGTTTCGTTCCCTTCTGGCCTGGCGTTTTAACTTGGCAGCCTGTTGTATATTAGCTTCACAGACAGGAGCGCCATTCCATATAGTAGAGCGTCAGTGGGCTCGCTTACTGGCTGCTGCTTTAAGATATTAAAGTATATATCAAAGTAACAATATTTTTTGTATTTTAAAAAATAGTATGAAAAATATATTGTTTAAAGTAGAAATTTAAAGATGCCAGAAACAAGAATTATTTTCAAAAACTATGAATGATTTAAGAAGATAAATATTCGTAATCCTGCTAAAGGTGCAACGTTATCTGTTATTTTCAAAAACGCGCTTTTATTTAACATTTAGATCAAAACACAAAAACACACAAACACACTTATGCTCAAAATTTACGAAAAAATGTAACTATAAAATAAATCTCATCAAATAAACCTTGTCTCTTTATACAATGTACATTTTTCAAATAACGTATTCACGCTCAAGCTTTCAAAAGTAATCGCCCAGTAACCTACATATTGAAATATAATGTGTCGCCCATTCACATTACTTTTTATACATTATGACAACCCATTATCACTTTTCTTCTTAGAAAGTCCCTGTAAGTTATTTTCAATGACTCCTTTATGTGTGGTGATCTATGAAATAAATCGTCCCCTAAAATAATTGCTTGATGATTTTTTTTTCAATATAACAAAATCCAGATTAACATAAAATGATTAAAACAGCAATATTTTTATCTTAATACAAAAATAGTAGTAAATATATATAATCAACAGAATACAACAAATATAACAATATCGAAATGTTACATTTTTCATAGTGCACATTATTACAGAAGATTTATACTTGTAGTCAAAGGTCAGTATTTGCAATAAATACTAGGCCCCGCACGTTTCAATTCAGATCTATAACATACACACACATGAACGGAAAATAAAATATTAATCACGAATAATAATCTTAATCAAACAATTTATATAGCAGTCTACAAATGTTTACAATATATACGCGATATCAATAGAGAGTATTTGTTTAACTTTTATTTCTAATTAAAAGAATTGAACAGTTAAAAAGCGATAAGATATTTAATTTAAAAGCTGTTTACTTACTCACGCAAAATACAATCCTGGAAAATATGTATTGTATTAAAAGGAGCAAATATTTCTTCTTCATTAATTCCAGATGCTATTTGAGGTGCTGTTTTTCGATATCGCTGCTTCTTAGTTGCATTACCTCCCTTTGCAATAAGCAGTTCCGTTACATGTTTGTGAACTTTCTGGCATGCTAAATGAAAAGCCGTCCATCCATTATTTATTTTCTCATTGACATTAGCCCCCTTTTCAATAAGCAGAGCCACAACATCTTTATGACCATTTAAAGATGCGGTGTGAAGTGCCGTAAATCCATCCTTATTCTTCTCATTTACAATAGCCCCCTTTTCAATAAGCAGAGCAACTAAACCTGTATGACCATTCTTGGATACTACGTTAAGTGCAGTGCATCTATTTTCATTCTTCTCATTTACATTATCCCCGTTTTCAATAAGCAGAGCCACTACATATGTATAACCATTCTGGGATGCTATGTAAAGTACCGTCAATCCATCCTCCATTTTGTCATTTACATTAGCCTTATTATCAATAATCAGAGCCGCAACATCTTTATTACCGTTCTGGGATGCTATGTGAAGTGCAGTCAATCCATCCCCCATCTTCTCATTTACATCAGCGCCTTTTTTCAATTAGCAGAGTCACTACATCTTTATGACCGTTCATGGATGCCATGTAAAGTGCCGAATATCCAAACTTCTCCTTTACACAAAATAGAGCCCATTTTTGAACAAACAGATCAAATAAATTTATGTAACCATTGTTTGATACATTTGGATGTGCGATCGATTCATTTTTAATTTTCTCATTTACATTAGCCTTATTATCAATAAGCAGAGCCACACCATCTTTATGACCGTTCTGGAATGCTATGTGAAGTGCAGTCAATCCATCCCCCATCTTCTCATTTACATCAGCACCATTTTCAATTAGCAGAGTCACTACATGTGTATGATCATTCTGAGATGCCCTGTAAAGTGCCGAAAACCCAACCTTCTCATTCACATTAAATCGAGCCCATTTTTAATAAACATAGCTAATATATTTTTATAACCTTTCTTTGATGCGATTGGATGTTCCATCGACTCATTAATTGTCTCGTTTACATGAGCTACATTTACAATAGGCAGTTCCGCTACATCTTTATGGCCAGTAAAAGATGCTATGTGAAGAGCTGTTAAGCCATTTGCCTTATCATTTATATTTGCATCATTTTCAATGAGAAAAGCCACTACATCTTTATGACCACCCTGTGAAGCTTTGTGAAGTGCCGTCAATCCATTCTCCATCTGCGTATTTACATTAACCATCTTTTCAAGAAGCAAAGCCACAACATCTTTTTGACCTTTCAAAGATGTTATGTGAATTGCATGCCCTCCATACTCCAACTTCTCATTTACATCAGCCCCATTTCTAATATGCAAAGCCACTACATCTGTATGGCCATTCAAAGATGCCATGTGAAGTGCTTGCAATCGATTCTCCATTTTCTCATTTAAATTAGCTTGATTTTCAATAAGCACTACATCTTTACGACCATTATGAGAGGCTATGTGGAGAGCTGTTATTCCTTTCGTATTCTTCTCATTTACATTAGCCCCCTTTCCAATAAGCGTAGCAACTATATCTTTATGACCATTCAAAGATGCTATGTGAAGGGCTTCCACTCCATTCTCCGTATGCTCATTTACATTAGCCTGCTTTTCAATGAGAAGAGCCACTACATCTTTTTGACCATTTTTTGTTGCACTGTGAAAGGGCGTAGCTCGATGATTATTTTGTTCATTTACTACAGCCCCTTTTTCAAAAAGCATTGCTACTAAATCTTTATGACCATTCTAGGATGCTTCGTGAAGTGCCGTCCATCCAATCTCATCCTTTTCATTTACATTAGCCTCATTTTCAATAAGCAGTTTGACTACATCTTTATGACTATTATAAGATGCGACGTCAAGTGCCGATCATCCATTTTCACCTTTCATATTTACACCAGCCTTAATTTTAATAAGCAAATTAGCTACATATTCATGACCAGTAAAAGAGGCTGCGTGAAGTGCTGTCAATCCGTTATCATTTTTCGCATTTACGTTAGCTTCATTTTCGATACAAAGAGCCACTACATCTAACTGACCATTTACCGATGCCGCGTGAAGTACCGTCCATCCGTTTTCTGTCTTCTCATTTACATTTGCTTGATTGTCAATAAGCAGAGCCACTAAATCTTTATGACAATTCTGTGCAGCCATGTAAATTGACTTAAATCCATTGATATACTTCTCATTTAAATTGGCCCCATTTTCAATAAGCGGAGAACATACACCTGTGTGACCTTGCTGTGATGCTATGTGAAGTGCTGTCCATCCACAAATATTTTTTCTCAAATAAGTTAGCTACATATTCAATAAACAGAGCCACTACATCTTTATGATCACTCTGAAATGCTAAGTGGAGTGCAGTGGATCCATCATTCATTTTCTCATTTACATTTGCACTCTTTTTAATAAGTAGAGCCACAACATTTTGATGACCATTAAAAGATGCAATTTGAAGTGCTTTCCATCCATTATCATTTTTCTCATCTATATCAGCCTCATTTTCAATACATATAGACACTACATCTTTATGGCCATTTTAGGATGCCATGTGATGTGCTGTCCAACCATGATCATATTTTTCATTTTATTAGCCTGATTTTAAATAAGAAATTTCACTAAATCTATATAACCAAATGAAGATGCTTTGTCAAGTGCTGTATTTCTATTCCCCATTTTCTCATTTATATTTGATTCCTTTTCAATAAGCAGATAAACTACATCTTTATGACCTTTCAAAGTTGCCAATTGAAGTGCCGTCCATCCATTATCATTTTTCTCATTCATATTTGTCTCATGTTCAATAAGAAGTGCCACTACATCCTTATAACCATTTAAAGATGCCAAGTGTATTGCCGTACACCCATTCTTCGTTTTCGTATTTACATTAGCTCCCTTTGGAATTAGCCGAGCCACTACATATTTATGACCAAAGTTGTATGCTTTGTGAAGAAACGTATATCCATGTTCATTTTTCTGGTTTACATTATTCCCATTTCCAATAATTAATGATGTAATACTTGCGCTCAATCTGTCAAACAGGTTCATGTTTTCATTTATCTCACTTGCGAGTTCATCACAAAAGATTGTTGCTTTTGAATGCTCAGCGATGCGTTTCCATTCATTAATTCCTTGAATGATATATAAACAGATACATACATTAATTTAAAAAAAAATCAAATATCAATTTTAAAAAATGTGGTTTCTTTTTAATGTACACGTACAATTACATGTATATTGTATACATACCATATTTTATAGAAAATGTAAATAAAGGTTATTGAAATAAAAACGTGTTATTATGAAGTTAATAAACAATTTTCTATTGTTATTTTTGAATATTTGTTTGTAAATTTTATATTTTATAATACAATTATTATTTTGTAATGAATGTTGATAAATTTTGGAGTTATCTTTTATGTTATCATTAATAAAGAATAAAATGATTTTTACAAGTTTACAATAGTTATCGGATAATTAGCATCCTCCCTCTCTATTTTCCCTGACGAAGTGAATATTCGCACGGTTTTGGAAGTGCCTAAAATGCCGAGTATTATCCGCATGGGTCGTCGGAGCATGCGTCCTCTAGTAGCTGGTCACGTTGGAAAAAAAACGCACCAGGTGTAGAAAAAAAAATGATAGCCGATATCCCTATATTCAGGCTAAAATGTGTAATTTATATGCCAATATTAATTAAAATGTCATGATTACTGAAATTTGAAAGTAGCACTGCCATAAAAAAATTATAGTTGTGTAATTAATGATAATAAGTTATAATTGTAAAATTATGATTTTTTTTCATAAGCGTCTCCAGGTGAGTTGTTAGTCTAAACTTAATTCCATAAATCATAATGGTACAAGGATGGAATCCTAGGATTGTCTCATTTATTTTTTTTCAAAATATTTTTATGGGGGGGGGGTTGTTTGTTTTATTTTTTGTTTGTTTTACAACCACAGTGAGGTTGTTTGCAAACACTCAAGCAGGCCCTTTCCCAGAAACATTTTATTATTCCCCCAACCCCACCCATGCCTGTCTTACCTATTCTGTTAGTCACTGTTACAGACTCTCACTTTTAAATTTTTATGCTATACCATTATATCGTCTTTTGCTTTTGCATGCTTAAATTAAATTAACTTAATGGAATTATAATGACCACAGGTACGATGCTAGTTTTGGGGAGAATACTAATTAGTATTTTTAATTACACTGTAATTACAGAATCACGTCCAATAATGAATGAAAGTTAATAAAGGTACTTCATAAAATATTGAATAAAATTACAATGTTGAGTGCACTGGAACAGTTAATAATAGTTTTATATCAGCCAAATCCGCAGTATTACTAATTAATTAAGTAATGATTAATCCCTTAACTAACTGTTAACGGCATGCAGGCCCGCTCAGATTATTGCTAAAATGGATACAGATATAAGATTCCAGTCATTCAGTAACTCGAAAGACCTTTAAAATGACAATTTAGTTAGTTCGACATTAGTCTCAAGGTCGAAACCGTGCGAATAATGTTCGACATTATCAGCACGGTTTTGACCGTGCGAATAATGTCAAACATTATTCGCACGGCCAAAACCGTGCGAATAACGCTTGACTTTCCCTGAAGCCAAACCGTTGTCGGTTTATTAGCGGAATATAAAAGTTATAAATGCATTATGAGTCTGAATTGGGGAGTAAGGAACACTCCTACACCCCCACGCCCTGCGGCCACAATGTTATATCGGTGAATTGTGAGTGAACTGATGGAGATCGATTGGCCACACTCTCAGAAAGCTTACATCAAGCATTGTGAGACAAGCCTTCACTTAGAACCCCGAAGGCAAGAGGGCAAGTGGTCGTCCCTAAATGACCTGGAGAAGGGAGGCAGACAAAAAAAAGAGTGGGCACAGCCGGGGACAGTCATAGAGATTTGCGCTGTACCAAGATGTCTGTAGATACTTTGTTTGTGGCCTATGCCTCAGATGGAACGTCGGATGATGATGATGATGAGTGGACCATAGAACGTTCTAAAACGTCATGACTGGTCGATGGGGTGGACATTATGTATCATTTCGATTTGATAAGAAAGTTCAGATGCTTCACTTTGTTCTTAATTTTGCCATACTAATGTTGTGTGGTTAGAGGCACATAAGTCTTATTATTGCATTATGAGTCGTACGTCGGATGTGGGAAATACTCCTACAAACTCACGCCCTGCGGCTACGCAATTAGCTCTGAGTGAAACGTTGTGAACATACCAAATATCTAAAGTCTTTTGAATGGGTGAGCTGTTAATTGGCGTTGGTTGTATGAAAGACAGTGAATATTTATTATCGTTGCTTGTAAGGAAAATCATGGATAAACAAAGGATATAATTCATCAGGGGTAGGGGGGATTAGTGTCGAATGTTACCCGATTAAAGTTTTTAAGTTAGACACCTGTGAGGAAAACAATGATACAATGGAATACAGGGAGTCCTCTGGTTAGGGTGGTCCCGACTTACGCTGTTTTATGGTTACGAACGGGCACCCATAAAATTAAAGAAAAAAGTAATAATAATCCGCGTTATTTCGTATCTTTTTTTAAAAAGCGTTTTATTAAACGGGGTAACATTTATTTTCTTTTTTAAAATAGTGTTTAGTTCATTAACTAATATAATAATTCACGCGCTCAGCGGAAAGAATACGCTGTGTTGTGGTTGTAATGCAAGGAAGACGTTCAGTCTCAGTACATTCGCCATTTTGATTGTTTACACAGTCTTTCTTTCTATCTCTATCTCTTTCTCCCTCTCTCTAGTGTTTATCTCTTTTGTTCATTTGATAAAAGAGTGTTTCCTCTTTCTAAATACTTATTTCTGTCATTAACTGTTACATTGTGTTAAAGCACTTTATAGTATTATGTATAAATGTATAACAAATAACGGGCGGGGAACAAAAATGGTCAGGATGGTTAACCCGCAGATTGTTTGGGTATAGTTTTTGTAATTCTCCCTTGTGTGTGTTGTTCGTCCGTCGAATCGACGAAGACCACTCTAGTCATCCGAGGGTTGCTATGACTGGCTTTGTTTTTGCGTGTGCAGATGGCTGATGAGGCTGATCCTTGCACGGAAGGTTCGGGAACAGAAGGGACAAGAGACGAGTGGGACATCTCCAGGAGGGTTGACAGCACGGGCCTTTCGGGCTTGCCTCTTCTTTTCTGTGGAGGTGATCTGGTTTTCCTCGCATGACTTGGCACATTCGTGGATGAAAGAACTCCAGGTGGAACGGTCCATTGCAGCAAGTTCCCACGTGTCTTGGTTGATGGGAAACGCTTTCAGTGAGGCTTTCAGTGTGTCTTTGAAGTGTTTCTTTTGCCCACCGTGGGACCGCTGGCCATGCTGGAGCTCACCATAGAAGAGTCTCTTTGGCAGACTCTAGTTTCGCATTCGGACCAAGTGCCCTGCCCAACGAAGCTGGGACTGCATCATGAGTGTGAATATGCTGGGGAGACCTGCCTTGGTCAGTACCACTGTGTCTGGTATTTTATCCTGCCACTTTATGCAGAGGATCTTCCTGAGGCTTGTTGAATGAAAGTGATTAAGCTTCCTAGCATGGCGCTGATACACAGTCCATGTTTCACACGCATATAGTAGTGTGGGGAGCACCACCGCCCTGTACACTTTCAGCTTGGTCTGGATGGTAATGCCTCTTCTGTTCCAGACATTTGGGTACAACCTGCCAAAAGTGGAGCTGGCTCTTGCAATTCTGACGCTCACTTTGTCATCGATGGTGGCATTTTGCGACAGTGTGCTGCCCAGGTATGTGAACCGTTGCACTGTGTTAAATC
Source organism: Ampullaceana balthica (assembly GCA_944989445.1). Classification (NCBI taxonomy): domain Eukaryota; kingdom Metazoa; phylum Mollusca; class Gastropoda; family Lymnaeidae; genus Ampullaceana; species Ampullaceana balthica. The sequence goes on along the minus strand of CALYLW010000776.1, from coordinate 103,221 downwards.
TCTGGGCGTTTACAGTGATGTTGGGCTCAACGTAGGGACTTCCAGGCGCAGGCTGATGGAGGACTTCAGTCTTCTTGGTGTTGATCGTCAGACCAAAGTTTGTGCAGGCGCTGGAGAACAGGTTAATGCTGCGTTGCATGTCGGCTTCTGAAACAGCGTTGAGGGTACAGTCATCAGCAAACAGGGGGTCTCTGATGATGTCTGTCATAACCTTGGTTTTTGAATGGAGCCTCCGAAGGTTGAACAGTTTACCATCTGTGAGGTACCTCAGGTTGACACCAACATCCTCGTCTCTGAAGGCCTCTGTCAGCATGGCGGAAAACATGAGGCTAAACAGTGTTGGTGCCAGAACGCAGCCCTGCTTGACCCCGTTTGTGACTGTGAAAGGATCAGAAAACTCTCCGCTGTCCTGGACTCTGGCCTGCATGCCCTCGTGGAATTGTCTCACCAAGAAGATGAATTTCCTTGGGCAACCGTACTTGGCCATTATCTTCCACAGACCCTCTCTGCCAACGGTGTCAAAAGCCTTGGTCAGGACGACATAGGTGGAGAACAGGATGAATTTCTGCTCCTGACTTTTCTCTTGCAGCTACCTGGCAGCGAACACCATGTCGATGGTCCCTCGCTCTTTTCGGAATCCACACTGACATTCAGGCAGGAGTCCTTTGTCAATGTGGACCATGAGGCGGTTGAGCAGGATTCTGGCAAGGATCTTTCCTGCGATAGATAGCAGGAATATGCCTCTGTGGTTGTCACAAGCCTGTCTACTTCCTTTATGCTTATAAAGATGTATGATGGAGGCATCTTTGAAGTCCTGCGGGATCTTCTCTTTCTGCCACATCAAGAGAAATAGATGGTGGAGCCTTTCAGTCAGGGCTGTTCCTCCCACCCTGTAGACCTCAGCTGATATGGCGTCAGAACCAGGTGCTTTGCCACTTGAGAGAAGATACATTGCTTTCTGGGTCTCGAGCAAGGTTGGGGGTCATCCAGTGCTTTGTTTGTGGGCACTTGGGGGAGACGATTGATGGCTTCTTCGTTGATTGTCGAGGGGCGATTTAGGACGCTTTCGAAATGTTCGGCCCACCTCTTCAAGATCTTCTCTTTTTCTGTGATGAGAGTGTTACCGTCTGCGCTGAGGAGGGGGTTTGATCTTGAGGACGTGGGGCCATACACTTCTTTCAAAGCGCTGTAGAAGTTTTTATAGTCATGCTTGTCTGCATAGCCTTGGATCTCTTCGGCTTTGTTGCTGAGCCAATCATCCTGCATCTGACGGAGCTTTTGCTGTAAAGTCCTGCGTATGTTGTTGATTGCATCTCTCCTTGCCGTGGACCTGGGATTATTGAGGTAAGCTTGGTGTAGGAAGGGTTTCTCATCCAATAACTGCTTGATGTCTTCACACTTCTCATCGAACCAGTCCTTATGTTTCCTGGTCTGGTGCCCTAGAGTCTCTGAAGCTGTGGTGTACATCAGCTCTCTGAGTGATGCCCAGTCTGCCTCCACGTTCTGGTTGCCTGAAGAGGTGGATTTCAAGCGCTCTTCCAGAGCATCCACCAAGGACTGCTTGCAGCTGGCGGTAATTAGTTTGGCAACATTTAGACGTTTGGGGGCTTTCTTCCCTTGTGGGCGCCGTTTTAGCTGAATGCGGATGTTAAATTCTCCCTTACACCTTGCGCGGACCCCTGATGTTGTTAAGGGACCCACAAATCAATTTTAATTTTCACGGACCCCCTGAATGGTCTTGGGGAACCCCGGGGGTCAGCAGGGACCACTTCGGGAACCACTGGACTATATCAATATTTGTTTAAGAAGTTTTAACATTGGCTAGTGTTGATCAGAGCTTTCTGAGATTTTTTTTTCGGAGAATGATAATAATAAAAAACACATTTTATACACGTTTTGATTGCTACTTTTTCTGATTTTAAGAGTCATTAAGAATTGAAATTATCAATTAAATGTTTGCTTTTTGCATATATATAAGTATGCGCTGAAAATATTGTACATGTTAGCTGTAAAATTCGTAATAATACTTTCATATTTCTAAGATTATGATTGAAATTAGAACAGTCACGTGTTCTAAATCTCAGTCGAGCCAGAATCCGTTATTTACTTGAAAAATTTATGCAAATTATCGAGGATTAGGTCATTGATGTATATACAAACTTGTGCCCAGGATTTCAAGGAATGTATGTGTTAAGTTGGTCTAACTCAGCCTTTTCTATCTTCAGTATATTCAGATTGTTTTTTTAAAGAGTTTTCATAATTTATGAATTATTTTACATAGCCTACAATTAAATATATCATATTAATTTCGACATTTAAAAAAATTTCTTATATAGACATATTTATATATATATATTTTTAGTAATTCTCTATATAGCATGTACATTTCATGCTAGTCTATAGCGTGGTATTGAACTTACTTCACACGATGCGTACTAGATTGAATATACCTTATATATAATATTTTTCAGATGAGTAAATGTTTATGTTCGTCTGTTGCACAGTACGTATGAATTGAAAATAATCAATACTTTTAGTTGTGTCTAATCTCGCTCCTATGGAGCCGGACCTATGGATGGTCCGCCGGAAAGGTTTGGCCTCTACGTGGCCCAGGAGACGAGTAAGGAGCAGAGCAGACTGCACCTGAAACTAACAAACCTGACAACTGGCAATGTCAAAAGAAAGCACCAGAACCCCCCAGGAATCAAGGGGGGAAGGGCTAGACCTTAGCGAGAGGTCTGGTGTCAGGTAGAAGGGAGATCAGCCTCCCTAAACCTAACAAAGCCTGGCTCGGCAAGCCGAAGACCGAAAGTTCCCCCGAACAAGGGGTGTGGCGCCAACGCAATGGAATGAAAATTTCTGTTCAACCCCCTCTCATATGGAATACAATATTTATACCTCCGCAGGACATGGCGCTGTCCTTCTAAACTGCCCCCAAAAGACGCTTCGGAGTGGGGCGTCTCGAGGGTCTGTCACTGCTCCTCCTCCTGTGCCGGTGACGAACGACCGGCCGGCACAAGTTGTAACGCACACTGACAGTGCTAAGAGACAATTCATACGTACTCTTAATGTACTACAATTGAATGTGTGTGGCATTCGACGAAAGCAACCGGAAGTGCTCAAGCTACTCCACGAACGAGATGATGTGGACGTAGCACTCTTCCAGGAAACGATTCTGAAAGGGAAGCCGTTCCACCTTACAGGTTATTATCTCTATCACTGTAAGTGTGGCAGTAAGTGTAGAGAGATCGCCACAGCGGTGCGTGACGACCTTGCAACTGAGGTACTTGAAATAAAGTGCCTCAGCAATACAGATACGAGCACGATTAAGGTCCATAAATGTGATAAGTCCTACGTTATCACAAATGTGTACAACAGGCCCAGGAACCCGATATCCCTGCCAATTGGTACAGAGACCATATTTGACAGGAGAATCATAGCAGGTGATTTCAATGCCCAATCACCTGACTGGGGCTACGCTGACTGCAACCCATCCGGTCGCTATATTGAGGAATTAGCACTCAATACAAACCTCATTCGGCTCCAAAGCGCAGAGAGCCCCCCTACTTTACTGCATACGGGACACAGCACCGAGTCCCGCCCAGAACTGTCGCTAATATTAGCGGACCTAGTGTCCCATCACAGTCTGGAAGTCCTAGCAGAGGTAGGTAGTGATCACTTGCCTATCTTAATGAGGTTTGAGCTTAAGACAGTAAAAGCACGGTGCGAGCAGCGACAATGGGTGTTCCGGAAAGCAAACTGGGACCGATATGTGGGCGAGACCCACAAATTGTTACTACCACTAGACGTCGAGGTGGACGACGTCAATGTGGTCTACGAGAAACTTTGCAGCGTGATCCTTGGCGCAGCACGCAAATCTATACCGATGACTAATGGAAAACAGAAATTCAGGCCTTACTGGACTAAGAGCGTGAAGGAGCTTGTGAAGCCGAGAAAGAAGGCTCGGAAAAAAAGCTGCGAAATTGAAGACGCCCGAAGCTCTTAGGGCGTACAATAAATTAACAGCCGAAGTCCGAGATACGGTCCAAAAAGCAAAAAAAAAGCTAAATAGGTTGGTAAGTGTGAAAACCTCGATCTCGACGGCAGAAAGTCTGGCGATTGGTAAACGCACTCTCTGGTATGGGGAAAACTAAAAACCCATCCCCACTACAGACAGATGGGGGAAAGGTGGCAGGGGAAGAAAAGCGCGCTCGTGCGCTGAATAAGCACTTCGCCAAGGTAAATCGGAAGGCCATAGAGACTGATGAAAGTCGGACCATAAACCGGATGAGAAAGGAGGGGGACCAGAGGCAAAGTAATGGCCCCCACCTAGAGGTAACGCCCCCCCACCTAGAGGTAACGGCCCGCCACCTAGAGGTAACGGCCCCCCCCCCACCTAGAGGTTTTCACGGCAAATTTCACTCTGACAGAGTTGCAAACAGCCCTCGATAAGTGCGAAACAGGGAAAGCACCAGGCCCGGACAAGGTCCATAATGAAATGCTCAAGCAGCTGGGCATCGAAGAGAGGCATAAGCTATTGAAGCTTATCAATAGGACCTGGACTACAGGCATTTTGCCGAAGCAGTGGAAAAAGGCAACAATTATCCCAATTCAGAAGGAAGGGAAACCAGGCGACCGTCCCGACAGCTATCGTCCGATATCCCTAACATCGTGTTTGGGGAAAATAGCTGAAAGGATGGTCAATGCCAGGCTCTATTGGTTTCTAGAGAAGAACAAGTGCATTCCTGTGACTCAGGGCGGCTTCCGCAAGGGACGCCAGCCGATGGACCAGGTTGTCCGAATTGTGCAAACTATCACGAATGAGCTACAGCAGCGAAACCATACATTGGCTGTGTTTTTCGATCTAAAACAGGCCTATGACAATGTCTGGCGTACTGGGCTTATGTACAAGCTCCAGCAATTGGGAATAACAGCGAAAATGCACGCCTGGATACATTCGTTCTTGGAGAATAGAACGATCAGAACCCGCACGGGGGATTCTATATCCAGTGAAGCTCGGCTGCAGGACGGACTCCTGCAGGGGTCCGCCTTGAGCTGTACGCTGTTCCTAGCATACGTTTGTGACATTCAAACGTCTATCGAGTGCCAGAGCGCGATGTTCGCAGACGACTTGGTTGTCTTGACGTCCGGTAAAGACGTAGCGAATTTGCAGCACAGACTACAGCGTGACCTCGATAAGATCGAAGCATATGCCAAAAAATGGAGATTCATAGTGAACACAGAAAAAACCGTCCACTCCATTTTCACAAATAGAAGGAATGCGCTTAAACACGATGTTGTGATTAACATCTGCGGGAAAAGACTGAATTGGGACAAGACACAAACGTATTTGGGCGTGTGACTGGACCAGAAACTCCAGATGCACAATCATATACGTGAATTGCGAGCCAAAACCTCTGCTCAATTGTCCCTGGTGAAAAAACTGGCTAGCACAAATTGGGGCCCTGACGCAAGAACGCTGAGAGCTCTTTACCTCAGCAAAGTGAGAAGCGCCATAGACTACAGCCTCCCCATCCAGGCCTTTGCGAGCAGAACAGTGCTCGAAGACCTGGATAGAGTCCAAAACCAAGCGCTAAGATTGGTGTGCGGGGCGTTACGTACCACACACAACGCCGCGGTAGAAATCTTGTCAAACGTGGAACCGCTCAAAGTACGGCGAGAGAAGGCAATACTAACTACGGTGGAACGATACCGTAGGATGGACCGTGATGAAACCTGTTTTCAGTTACAAGACAGGTGGGTAAAACGCTCGCGACTGAAATGACCCTCCTTTATGGATGCGGTCAACGAGCTTGAGGTTTCAGTCAATTTACCCAAAAGCAGGGAAAAAATGTCCATGGTCCCGGCGAGGGGCCCCACGAATGCTTCTCTCCGCCCGATCTACGTTTGACACTGGCAAATGCCGCGGTGAGGAAAAATAGTCCAGTAGAGCTTCAGCACGAGGAAGCACTGAGAACTATTAGTGCTTATGGAACCGGCGTAGTGAGAGTATACGCAGATGGCTCATGCTTCACAGATGGACGAAGCGGGTACGGCGCACTGATTGAATACCCCGCGGGGGGGACCAGCAGCAGCTGAGCTGTCTGGACCATGTGGATTGATAGCTACGGGTTGGGTTGCCGAGCTAGAAGCAATTCACAGGGGTGTGAAAGAAGTGCGCCTACGCCTATGTAGAAGAAAGGTTTTTCCAACAGTCGTAGTCTTCACCGACTCAAGATCCTCCCTGGAAGCCTTGGGTCGGAGCTCATTGGAGACGAAAACTGTCAATGCTGTACTGGAGATCATGGACAACATTAGATCTCGCGGGGGCATGGTTGTCCTGGAGTACATTACAGGGAACGCAGGAATACCACAGCAGGAAATGGCAAACCTGCTGGCGCAACAGGGCGCTGCCCAGCCCCAAATCAATCGCCCAATGACTCAGCTGGGAGTCAAATCGTGGTTAAAAGCCTGCTTTATGAAAAGATGGCTTGCGGGCTGGGAAAATGCTGACACGGCAAGGGTGCTATATAACGAAATGCCGCGACCGCGCAAGCGAGATCCCTGGGAGCTTCCTCGTAGCTGCCAGTCCCTCATTACGCAAATGCGGACTGGACATTGTCCAACAAACAGCTACTTGAATAGGCTCGATAGGAACAGGGAAACCGGCTGCCGTTTATGTGGTATGGCCGAGGAGACAGTGGCACATCTGCTGACCCGATGCTCTGTGGCGATTGGGGACACGGACGGATCAGACAGCCCACGCACTGTGGAAGAGTATCTCCATGGCGATGCCCTTATGTTGAGACTCGCCGTTGGTATTGTAGGCCGGGCTATAAGAGTCTAAGTGACTCAGCCCTCCAATGAGAACGTCACATATTTAGTTTTGTCTAATATAAAATGGATTTATAGTCAAAAATATTTTTTTCGGGTGGTTTAATTATGTATCTGTTAAATCATATTTTAAATTAGTATTGAAGTTCAACTAGATATTGTTTAGTATTTTAAAAAGAGTATCAAATATCACCCTTTCATTATCATCAAGAAATTTAAAATAACATAGGAGAAATACTATTTCATAACAATTGACCAATTTTACGTCTAAGAAGATGAAACATTTTCTTCAGTTTCTTTTGCAGTTTGTGAGAATATATTTGTGATGTGCGTAGATTAAATAGGGGAAAATATGTTTAACAAAGAATTAATTTGTAAAAAGAAATATTGCGGTAAGTAACTGGAAGGATAAACAGAGATATTTTAGTAGATAATAAAAGTATTGGTGTAGGTAGAAGCAATGATAAATACAACTTTTTTTAAAAAATCAAATGGCGAGGTAGCTTAAAATAAGTATTTCTCTTATTTAACACCATCGTTTTTCATTACAGTAAAGTACAATAACATTTCAATTGAAATTAATGAATTATAATTTTCTTTAAAAAAAAAGATACCAATAATAGTCATAACAAGACATTCAATTAAAAATACACAAATAAAGATTTTTTTTAAAAGGAAGATTTCAAAATAACAGGCAGAAATAATTTTAAAAAATTAAAATCGTGCTTACTGTATTATACAATAACGAAAAATAAGATAAATTAATGTATCAATAATATTTTTAATAACGATTTTGAAAATTAATAAATAAAGAAATGTATGGAATACAACTTTTCTTTTATTCTTAATTTGCAACATTTGAAATCAAAAGATTAAAATATGATATTTTTAAAGGTGCTATATAATTTGGAATGTGTACAATATTGTTGTTGAAAACTGAAAAATCCATTGAGAATAAAATATATATTGTCTTTATTTCATCCAACTGCACTCAGCGGTCTTTGAGTTTCCGACCATTGTTTATCCAATAGTTTTTTTAGCTAATCAGCTTTCAAGTTTTGGTATTAGCTTTTTTTACTTCTTTTCCTAATATTTAAATTTAGTTTATTTTATATTTTTAAAAAAATAATATAATAAAATAACAAATATTAGAAACTAAAAAACGACGTGGAATAAGCCGCCCCTAACAGAGTGCCGCACGGGGCATTCCCCCTCTTCCTCCTCTGTAAGCCAGTGCTGTGACTCCTTGTATTTTCGTGTTGTACATGCATTATTTTTACAATATAGTATGTTTGAAAATGATATATTTAGGTATAAAATCATTAAAATACAATACTTTATCTAAAGTTCAAGCTGTTGTATAAACCTTTTGATAGAACGTTTAAGGGCTGGCATGTTGATGTTATTTGGCAATGAGGTATACCTTGATACTTGCGACTTTTTTCACATATTAAATCCAATTATTTCTTGAATTCGTATATCAGAAAAGGAAAGTGTCTTTTAAAAACACTGCCAGTGCTCCTACAATGTGTTTTGAAACACATATCTTACTAACAACGATCTTCTAGGTGCAAATGTTGTGAAAAATATATTTCTTTACACTTAGTTTTGCAGATGAATAAATTCTTAAAATGCAGAAGACTTAAAACTAATGGAACAAAGTCTAAACATTTTAAAAGATGAGCATTATCGGTCGTTCGGTAGTTGTAAGCACTAGTCTCAGCGTTATAGAAATTGTATTCATGTCATATTTATGTTAATGTCAATTGTTTTCATTGGTCCTAATAAAAAATAGTTGCCTTAGTAATTAATAGTAATAAAGTAATACTAAGATTATGACTGATTATAATTACATCATTAGAATTAGTGTAAATAGTCTGAATGCACTAACGAATTCGAAAATATGCCAATAATTATATGTTAAGTATATATGTGTATGCGACTAATTAAATTTGGACTTCTTGTTATAATATAAATACATGTTTTGCTTACTGTTTGGAATGCAACTTTCAGTTGGTCAGAAATATACTTATGAAAAATCTAATTATCTAATTCTGAGACAATTTTTTACATAATAAAAGAGGGCTTTGAATTGTAACAAACGATTTGAAAAGGGCAATAATTTAATTTAAAATCCTGCAAACAAAAATGTCTCATTGCGATAGATTTAACGTATCAAGATATTACATTCGGAATGAAACTCATGTAGTCTTTAACACGCTGATAGAACTTAAAGGAAGAAAATACAATTAAAATACATCAAACCTATTTTACCGCGTTTATATTAACTTGCTTTCGTCCTGTCCGCAAAATTTCAAATTGTCAAACGTAAGATTAAACGACTTCTGGTGGTACTAGAGATCCCAGAATTTTACCCCAGATAGATCTTAAATGACAATGCATACATCGAAATTTCAGATCGATCAAATGTACCGTAATTAAATTAATATATTTTTATTTTATTTTTATATAGCATCTGTATCCATCTGCTATTGTTGACATCCACATGCCACCGAACTTTACCCCCAGCCATCGATTACCACCTTCCGTGTTTATAGCAATGAGAGCTCAGCCGCGTTCAGTCTGTAAATGTTTTTTGCACCGCACATTATATTAAACATAATCAATGCTTCAATAATCAATAATACATATTATATTGAACACTAGCAGATCCGTCGTGCGTAGAAACGATCTCAGTAAAAAGGAATAAATATATAGATAAAAAAGAAATTACTTTAAGGGTCACCGGGCCCATCAGTTTAACATATGACGTTCGAAAATCTGTTCACTTTCATTACATATATAAATATATTATCTAATAGATAATGTTACTCAATATCGAGTAAAATGTAATGGGGAATAAAATATACTAAAAGTTTAGTCAAAACAGATTTAGGGCCCCCAGCGCCGAGGAAATGGGCATTATGATTTCAGTGCCCTATAGTAATTTAATATAGGCTCTTATGTTTTTAAATACCAAATTTGGTCAAAATCCAGTTATTCTCTCATTATCTAACAATTAAACTAATTTTTAGCTAATGTATAGGAAAAAAATGCATTAAGGGGCCCAGAACCCAATCGGTTTAAGATTTACATTTTGAAAACATGTGCATTTAAATTCAGGTTCATCATGGTAATGCCTCTTCTGTTCCAGACATTCATATATTTTTTCTATATTTCTAAAGATCTGTAATAATTGAATGGAGAATAAAATATTAAATGTTTGTGAAAAAAGACATTTTGGGCCCCCAGCCACGATGAAATGGACATTAGGAAATTAGTGCCCTATAGTATTTTAATAATAGCTACCAAGTTGTTATATAAAAAGTTTGGTTAAGGTCCATCAATTTACCTAATAGCTTACGCTGAAAATAATTTTTATATAGGTCATATAAGACAAAAATCATATTATGGGCCCCATGAGTGTTAAATTTTGCAAAAAAATTGCCAGTGACCATCCCAGGAGCGTATTTAAAAGTCTCCAAAAGTTTCATTGCGATCGGATGAATGGTTTAGTCAGCTATAAAGGACATACATACATACATACATACATACATACATACATACATACATACATACATACATACATACATACATACTTTGATTTATATATATATATATATATATAGAGAGAGAGAGAGAGAGAAAGAGAGAGATAATCAATACTTTAAAAATCAATAATCAAAAGGAGGTGAAAAACATCACGATAGCATACACTTAGACTAAACAGAATAAAATAAAAAAGAGGTAAATGCAGATTTAAAAAAGACACGTTTTATAAGTGGACAAAAAGAAGAAAATAATTTAAAACTTATGAGTTCAAGTACATTCATTTAATATTCTTTCGTTTTTGCCTCGTTACCTAAGATGACGTTGGTGGAGGGGAGTTGTCATATTAAGAAGATTTACTTGTTCTAGCAACTCGTATTTTGTTACCTAGCTCTTCGAACAGATATCGAGTATGTGTTTAAGACAGTGCATGTAGTTAGAGCTAGGCCTGCTTCCTTTTGTCGTACTCAACCGCCAGGTTGTGCTGGCATACAAGAGAGAACTGACCAAGCTTGTGCGATAAACTGAAAAGTGTGTTTTTTGTAAAGTTTTAAACAACTAGGAACACGGTGGTTGATTGACAAGCTCGCTTGTTAGGCGTACTGACGGTCACGGGTTCAAATACAATTGAAGGCAGATATTTTGTCCGGGGACAATCGTGTCCCTGAATCTACCCAGGTCCGAATGGGCACCTAACACTACACTAACACCTTGCTGTATCAGTTAAGTTTTTTCCTTGTAATTACCATCTGCATGGAGAGAGAGGGCCTGATGCCTGGGCTACAGATGGACTTCTTCAAAGCATTGTCTAAGCTAACTTGGCTCTCTTTTAAATCCTTCATATTAACTTCGAAATCTTGTTTCTCTGACGTTCGTCGTCGGCATGCAGGCGGGCGGGCGGAAAAAAGGCAAAAAATAACCCACTTCCCGTGACGCCATCGAGCTGAAATTTTGCACATAAGCTCTAGTGAACTAACAATGCATCATGTCAACATGTCAGATCGATCAAACGTACCGTAATTAAAGTAATGCATTTTAGTTTATCTCTTTATAATTCAATGTAAAGTCTGTTGTTGTTTGCAATCACGTGTCCCTTGCTTGAGTTTACGCCAGCAATCGATGACCATACATCCCCCCTCCCCCTGTTTTACACCAATGGGAGATCAGTTGGTTTCAGTCTGTAAATGTCTGACGCGTTTGAACATTAGCAATACTTTTAGTTATGTCTCATATATAAGTGATTTATACTCAAAAATTTTGTTTTTTACAGGTTGTTTAATTTCTACTTCTAACTAAACCTTACGTGGTAATAACACATGGAACAGCGTTTACCTTTTATAAGCCGTTGTTCAATAGGCATATAGCTAGGCGTCAGGGGTCGAGGGAGAGAAAGCCATGTCTTAATAAGCATATACCTCCCGCCTTACGCTGGTCAGTCCCGATCAATTAAGTTGATGTTTGAATTGGATGCATGGGTGATCAACTCTACAGGTAATCCATAACCCTAACAAAAGTAAAAATTATAAGGCCAAAACGTTTCCAGTACTTTAATTAACAAGCTAGAATGTCCGAACTAAGTGCCCTGTAATCCACTCTGACCCTTTATCAGGAAGACATCAATTACTGATAACGAACTTTCTAGATTCGGCATGGACAGCGCATGCCTGCAGGAGACACGGCTGGCTGAAATCGGCAAAGTGAGTGAGGCGAATATTTAAAATATTTATTTCTATATCTCCTATGACATATTTTTAAAACACACAATTTTGAGCCCCTGGCTCACTTTAATTGTTAACTTTTAAAATGCCCAAATCCCTTCACAGTTTCATAGTAAAAAATGTGCAGCAGTCCCATGCTGTTCGGATGAATGGTGCCGGTATTTAATGCCTTAAGTGACCACAGGACCAATTGAGCATAATATCAAACGCCTGAATATTTATATCTGGATTATTATAGAGATAAGTTTCATTATTTGTTCAAATTGTAGTATATTAAAAAGTGAAGTACGTCTTAAAAATATATGCATAATATTTGTTGGCCTCCGGCAAAGGTAACTCTGGGAGTTAAAGTTTGCATAATATTTTATATAGGCCATATCATTTTTTTCTAATAGATCTGGTCAAAATCTATCCTTAGCCCAGTTGCAATGTTTAAAATAATTTTTATATGGCTATTACTAGAAGACAAATGACATTGTGAGTCCAAGGGACTTTTTTTTTAAAATCTAATTGCCAGAAACTTATCAAAAGTGATTTTAAAACTTAAAAAAAAATTCATAAAGAAGTAATGACATAAAATGTATTTTGCTAATATAAGCAACAAAGGACATTAAGGACATCCGAGGCAAATCGGTGCAAGATGTACATTTCGAAAACTTGTGCATTTCAATATGGATTAAAATGGAAACATTTATCAATGTTTGTCAAGATCCTAAATGTTATCAATCGCAATGTTTGGTTATAGGCTAGTTAATATGTTGATGACTGGGCAGCTCCTAGTCAAATAGGTACAAAAACGACAGATGTCCTAAATCGTGAGTTACTCTTTGCAGATGATCCGGCATAAACAGAGCACACAGAAACTGGTTTGCAACAACTCGTATCAAGCTTCTCCAACGCCTGCAAAGAATTTGGGCTGCACATAAGCTTGCAAAAGACACACATCATTGCCCAAGACACACAACCTCCTCCTACAATCAATATAGAAAATGAAAACATGGAGGTTGTGGACAGCTTCACCTAATTGGGGTCAAAGGTCTCCAATAAACTTTTCATTGAAGAGGAAATAAACAATAGAATTGGCAATGCAGCTACCACAATGGTTAAATTAAATAAACGGGTCTTGCAAAACACCAAGTTAACAGAGAAAACCTATGTGTAATCTATAGAGCCTGCGTCATTAGTACACTGCTATAACGGAGCGACATGGACCACTTATACATCCCAAGAGCGCAAGCTTAATAGCTTGCACTTGAGATGCCTGCGTCGCATTCTTGGCATTAAATGGCAAGACAAAGTCCCAAATACTGAGGTTCTAATGGGCACCAATACCAATAGCATAGTAACAATTACCATAATATTTTATAGCTATTGTAAATTGTATGTTCAAGACTCAAGAATAATCTTCAATATATTCGTAAACACAATAGAATGATTGAAATGACATCGGTGTATACAAAACGATCTTTAATAAATAATAATTGAAAAAATATATTTTTCTCATGTGTTTTGTACACGTCCGTTGCAAGGACGCGTATATGTCTAGTATATGATAAATGTGTAGTTATTATTAAGAGCAGAAGAATACATTTTTAAGGTATTATATCAAATTTATAAAAAAAAATGCCTTTCATAAAAATACATACATTTTTTCGTTTTACCGAAAAAATTGCATATATCAATGAAATTAAACTAAAGACCAAGAGATGATTCAAAAACTTATCCTTTTAGAAAAATATTTTTGTACAAAATATAACAGTAATATAAGCTTTTACGGCTTAAATACAAAATTGTGTGTAAGTAATTGTTTCATAGAAGCTTTAATTCCTTATATAAGAGTGCTTTAAAATAGAAAAATAAAAAAACAATGAATTAGAATTTTATTTTTAAAAAACGAAATAAATTGTTTACATGATTTTACTGTATACTTTTGATTTGCTCAATTCCCGTCTTATACATATTTATGTCTTTTTTAAAACGTTTTTCTCCTTTGATATGTGTTGATTTTTCTCAAAAATTAAATATTTTCAAAGGCAATTGTATAATTTATGCAGCGGCATTGGTTTAAAGAATTAATATTTCAGTTTTTGAAGGAAATTTTGATTTTTGTTTTTCCTTTTTAATTGTATTTTTTAAAAAAATCAAAATCCTGCTAAATATTTTAATAAATTTCGTCCCTAAATAATTTTTATGTCTTTATATTTTGTCATGCTAATCTTAAGGTTAGATGAAAAATAAATTTTTTGTTCATAAAAGCAATTTTAAAAACACATACCAGTGAATTTAACTTGTATGTTTACAAAAATATTCACTCGTTTCTGTTTTAATGCATACAAGTTGCTCATTAAAATAACGATAAAGGGTTTAAAAGAAAAAAAAATTCGTTTATGGTAACTCAAAGTTTTTCTGGGAGCTGAAGGTATTGATTAGTATTTACTATGCAATGATCAAACGAAAACTAGAAGGAGTAAGAACGTTCTACACAATAACGAATAGAGGCAATAAATATTATTTTATTTTATTGTTTGGCTGGGGTGTTTACTTCAAAAGATGGGACATGATTAAAATGCAATATTACTTAATCTGTTTAATATATATATTCATCCATAACTGTGGCACTATAGCGAATGAAGGTATTAAGGCTGCCTCACGACTTTCACTCAGACACTTCCAGTGGTTTATTCTACAAGATTGTATGCATGGTTGCTGTAGGTCTTTCGCTACATCAATTTTAAATCCCGTATATTAACTTCACCACCGTCTCTCTCTCTGTCTCTCAGTCGTTTGTCGTCGAGGGGGTGGAAAAACAAAAGTAAAAAATGACCCATTTTCCGTGATGCCATCGAGCTGAAATTGGCACATGGACTTGTGTCACCTAACAATGCATCGTATTAAAATTTCAGATCGATCGAATTTACCGTAATTAAATTAATGCATTTTTAGTTCAACTATATAAAACTACTAGATAAATACCCGCACTTTGTAGCGGGAGTGTGCTGACCCTTTATCCAAGTATTAGTTGCTGGTTATTACAATGTTTATTTGCCAAGTTAAATTTCAGAATCATGTATTTAGTTAAAATCTTATCAGAAGCAGAGATATGCCATTTTACCGCGTGAGTTGTTTTCACTTAATGCAGTGCCTTTTAACATAACCTTACTATTTAAAAGATATGATTGATTAAATAATGATTCTTGCCGACCATAATAACTAAATTTACAATTTCATTCCCACTTGTACAAAATTAACATAACTTACAGCTTTTCCGAAAGAGCTCTACCACCCTCGTCACTCAAAAATTTAATATATAATTACGAAACTGCATCGTATCACAATTGTAAGTTATATAATATTTGTAACCATGTCTATGAGATAAAGACCATGTGGCACTATCCCTTTAAAAGGCAAAAGCTAAGTGACTCATAGCGCAAATAAACAAAATTATAAATGTACTTTCTAAAATATTTTTTTTAAAAACCGGTCGTATTAAAATGATATCAAAAAAATGTGCACACCATATTTAGACAATATAGAAAGCTGGCCGCATAAAATAAAGTCTTGTTATAAAGTAAATGTACTGGACCAAAATAACTCCTCCTTTTGACGTATTCACAATTGTTTTCACATGGAAATAATATTAAACATTTTTTATGTCTCTATATTTTACTATTTATATTTACGGTTTATAAGCAATGTGTATAATTTCAAAAAGGAATCATTTTTGTTTGTTCCCTATTTCAGATAAGGCATCATATTTTGTAAATTATGTTCAATGCAAACACACACACCAGATTTTATATCTGTAAAAAAAAATATGAAAAAAAAAGATTCAACCGTCTGTTCATAAGTGCATCTTAAAAATGATTAAAAGGCAATTTTAGAAATGGCCTATGCTATTCTGAATACAAATGAATGAATATAAAAACATATTCAATTCGCAATTCATATTAATTAAGCGTTTTCAGGATCACTTCATTAAATTTAGTCAAGTTTTGTTAATAAATTTGGTATCGAAAGTTTCTAATGTATAGTGTATATAAAGCTTAAGTAAACTGTTTTAAAGTGTAAGTTTATTTGACATAGGCCATCACTTTCAACATAAAATAAACTCGCTACATCTACTGTTTTTAATTAAATGTCGAGTTATGAATTAAATTTTTTTAAATCCCAATTTTATTCATTGCATGTAAAATATTCATACAATGCATCGTGAAAATAATTAAAATAAAATAATTTAAACGCATATGTAATATATAAAGCTCAGTTGATAATTTTATGTTTGTTTGTTTGTATCCGTTAAAAAAAGGCCACTGCTTTTTTTTACATTTTTCCAAAAGATCTCTGCCACTGTCGTATCTAAAAAGCACTTATATATTTGCGACACTGCATCGTAACACAATTGTTATTAATACAATATTTGCAACAGCGTCTATGAGATAAAGATAATAAAGATAAATAAAGAAATTAGGCTATATTCCTAATTTTAAAAAAACAAACAAACAAAACAAATAAATTTTATGTTAAAAACGCATGTGAAACAATGACAATAATTGATTTTAAAAATGACCTATGTTAATCCATCATCAAAGGAATGAACATAACATATTAAATTCGCAATACAAAATAATTAAGCGTTTTCAGGATCACTTTATTTAGTTTAATCTACTTATGTTAATAGGTCCGGTAGCCTAAATTTACATAGTTTGAAAAAAATACTGACACAATCATTACATAAATAGGTTTTTATTAAATGTCGAGTTATGGAACAGAAAATAATTAAAACAAATTCGAAATTAAATTTAAACGTGTAAACAATTAAATCTAATGCATCGTGTGGCAGTTGTAATTAAATATGTTTACGTGTCTATCTAATATATAAAAAGTAACAGTAAAGAAAATGACAATTCTTTGTACTACACAGCTCAAATTATGAAGCGTACACGAAAATGTGCGCACCGTAATTAGACATTATAATATTTTTTTTAATGCGCACCGCTGAAAATAAAGTATTGGGAAAAAAAAACGTCACCAAAAGTAACTCGCTTTCAACGGTATTTGAACGTCCGCGTAAATTTGTTTAATACAGAAATGAGGTTAAATTTTTTATTCTTTGTCTCTGCATTTTCTGATTATTTAATTTACGGCATTTGGGCAAAAGGGACAATTACAAAAACTAACTTAAAACCACCTTCAGGGTAAAAGGAACCGTCCTGCCAAATTTGGTCCCCGTCCGTCATTTGGTTTTTCCGTGATTGTCTAACAGAAAGTCAAAAAGTGAAACATACAAACATACAAAGATACAAACACCAACTGAGCTTTATATATTAGACTAGAAATATACCCGCTCCTGGTAGCGGGAGTGTGCTGACACTTTTTTTCACAAGTATTAGTTGCTGGTTATTACAATTTTTATTTGCCAAGTTAATTTTCAGATTCATCTTTTAGTTAAAATCTTATGGGAAACAGAGATATGCCATTTGAAGGAAAAAAATTAAAAATAATTAAATATATTTTTAAAAATAAAGAGGAAAAAAAACAACAGACAGAATTATTTAATTTTTACAATTTTACCACTTAATGCAGTGCCTTTTAAAATTACCTTACCATTTAAAAGATATGATTTATTAAATAATGAATCTTGACGACCATATTAACTAAATTTACTATTTCATTCCACCTTGTACTAAATAAACATAACTGATAGGTTTTCCGAAAGAGTTCTACCACGCTTGTCACTTAAAAATTTCATAAATTATTACGACACTGCATCGTAACACAATTGTAAGTAATACAATATTTGTAACCGCGATATGAGATAAATGACATATTATGGCACTATTCCATTAAAAGGCAAAAGCTAAATAACTCATAGCGCCAATAAATAAAATTATAAATGTACTTTCTAAAATACTTTAAAAAAAAACCAAAAGCAGTCGTATTAAAATGATATCAAGAAAATGTGCACAAAATATTTACACAATAAAAGATTATAGAAAGCTGGCCGCATAAAATACAATCTTGCTATAAAGTAAATGTAATGGACCAAATAATTCTTCTTTTTGACGTATTCATAGTTGTTTTAACAGGGAAACAATATTTACAAAATTTGATGTCTCTATATTTACGATTTATATTTACGTTTTTTTTGCAATGTGTAGGCCTACAATTTCAAAAATGAATCATTTTTTTTGGTTCCCTATTTCTGATAAGGCATCATATTTTGTAAATTATATTCAATACACACACACATACCAGATTTTGTTTCTGAAAAAAAAATATATATCCACATTAAAAAAAAATAATTCAACCGTCTGTTAATAAGCCCATATGAAAAATGATTAAAAAGTAACTTTAGAAATGGCCTATGTTATTCCGACTTCAAAGGAATGAACATAAATTGTCCAATTCGCAATTTTATATTAATTAAGCGTTTTCAGGATCACTTTAATTAAATTTAGTCAACTTCTGTTAATACGTTCGGTATCGAAAGTTTATAATGTATTGTGTATATATAGCTTATGTAAACATTTTTAAAGTGTAAGTTTATTTGACATAGGCCATCGCTTTCCACATAAAATAAACTCGCTACATCTATGTTTTTTAAAATTAAATGTTGAGTTATGAATTATATTATTTAAAAATCGCAATTTCATTTGCACAGGTAAAATATTAATACAATACATCGTCAAAAAATTGAAATAAAATAATTTAAACGCATATCTAATATATAAAGCTCAGTTGATGTTTGTATGTATGTATGCATTAAAAAAAGGCCAATGTTTTGTTGACATTTTTCCAAAAGATCTCTACCACTGTCGTCCTTAAAAAAGCTCGTATATATTTACGACAATTCATCGTAACACAATTATAATTAATACAATATTTGCAAAAACGTCTATGAGATAAAGATAATATGGCATTACCCCCCCCCCTTTTCAAAGACAAAATCTACTTAACCTATAGCGCCAAAAAATTAAATTATAAATGTTATATATGAAATGTACTTTCTAAAATACTTGAAAGAAACTAAAGTAAAGCAGTCGTATTAAAAAGAATTCAAGAAAATGTGCGCACCGTATTTAGACAATAATAATAAATGGTTATAGAAGTATTCTGGCTTAATAATAATAAAAAGTCTGCTCATAACAACAAATGGTTATAGAAGTATTCTGGGTTAATAATAATAAAAAGCCTGCTCATAACAACTGGACCAAAAATAACTCTACTTTTGTAATCATTAATATACATAATTCCCGTCGTCAGTATGTATGTATAGATGAAAATATTTTTAGGTTATGTTAGGTGGCACAGCGAACGATTTTGTATAAAAATATTAAATGACGTCATAGTTTTATGCCTATATTTTAATTTTTGAAAAGGCAACGATGTAAAAATAGGATCTGAGGATTTATAATTATTATACTTTTTTCAGCAAGTTTAATATTTCGTATTTATCAAACACGGATAAGTCACTTTTGTTAATTATGTATATTGATTCCCGTGGTCCGTATGGATTGTATAGAAATATTAAATTACGTCATCGTTTTATGCTTATATTTTATTTTTTGAAAAGAAGCGTACACGAAAATGTGCGCACCGTAATTAGACAATATAATATTTTTTGAATGCGCACCGCTGAAAATAAAGTATTGGGGAAAAAAAACGTCACCAAAAGTAACTCGCTTTGAACGGCATTTGAACGTCCGCGTAAATTTGTTGAATACAGAAATGAGGTTAATTTTTTTATTCTTTGTCTCTGCATTTTTCTGATTATTTAATTTACGGCATTCGGGCAAAAGGGACAATTACAAAAACTAACTTAAAACCACCTTCAGGGTAAAAGGAACCGTCCTGCCAAATTTGGTCCCCGTCCGTCATTTGGTTTTTCCGTGATTGTCTAACAGAAAGTTGAAAAGTGAAACATACAAACATTTGAGCTTTATATATTAGATATGTAGAAGTCGATATTGTTTACATTTTACGGGTCACTTGACTTCACGCCAGCCATCTGTGAACACATCTCGTGTTTTAACCAGGTGGAATTGACTCAGTTTCAGGCTGTAAATGTTTGTCGCGTTGGAACATAATCAATACTTTAAGTGCTGTATCATATATAAAGGATTTATAGTCAAAAGCTTTGTTTTTATTGCTAATGTGATGAGTGCGAGGAATCATAGGTTACCACGCGCATCACAGTATCACGCGATCTCTGATCCCTTTCAGATGCGTTCACCCCTTTAGGAGAAATACTTAAATATCCCTGTTTTCTCCAGATTTTTTCTGGAAAATTGAAGGCCGTAGACGCCACTCGAATGATTTTGCCCCTCCCCATGGAGATGGCAGTTTGCAAGTGCAGAACAATCATCTGTTACCATTGGTTCAAGAGCATATCAACGACAGAATCGTTTCAAAACTAAACAGAGGTGTCAAAATCACTTGCTCACCATTGTTTTCTATGGGGCAGAGTCTCCAAACACCTCAGTCATCATGTATCCATATAACCCTTGATCTGCCTTTGAACAGTTTTCTTCTTGGGTATCACTTGTGCACTTTCTCATTACTCTTTCATTTGTCATTCTTTCCCAGTGTCGAATGTATATTTTAGTATATGACTAAACAAATTATGGCATTATTTTAGTTTTATATGATTATTAAAGGAAAAAAAAATGTATATTTATAGAGCCTAAGGTTTTATTTAATTTTTAATCACTAAATTTACATGGGGATTTCATTTTAAAAGAAAATGGGCTTTTAAAAAACAAGAAAAGAAACAAAGAAAAAAAAGAAAAAAAAATGCTGTCTACAAAAAACTTTAAAAATGTATCTTAAACAAATTATGTTTATGATGCAGTAATTTAGCTTTCTTTTAAAGTGTATTATATTATAAATATTAACATAAATAAAATAAAATCAATGTGATATTTTATATAGTTCTATAGCCCAGACATAAGCTCTGCAACTTCGAAAATCATATTCTAGATTTCGTCTGTTAGATATCGCACTGCATTTACACTTTTCTTCGCTTTTCCATCTTGTTTCTCAAAGTGATTTCACAAAAATATTTTGATTATACTTGGAAAGGTAAGCCCATCGCTTTGTTGTGCATTTTCGTGTACAGTAGCATAATAGCTTCAATTTAATACGAGATAAGAACGTAATATAAAATATACACCCAGTTTCCATATAAGGGACCTAATGGGGACAAGAGGATGTCCTTAAATTGAAATTGTCCTCAGATATGCATTTTTTTACTTACCATATGAATTTGAAGACTAAAAATGGCGTTATCTTTTTAAAAAAATAATAATTTTTAAAATGATTTAATTTGATAATATTATATTATAATAGTATGTCATTTGTCAAATCTTTTTATCCTTTAAACAATGAAAGGCTACTGTATACTGTTATTATATAAAAAATAAGTATTACGTAAGAGTAGTAAAATAGTAAAAAAGATAGTAAAAAATTGTTTAGTTAACTATGGGACCCTGAAAAAGCGCGGGGTCCAATGCAGTTGCCTAGTTCGCCTTGCCATAAGGGCGGTGTCACGAAATAAAGTCTCCCCAAAATAAAGTATCACCCGGAGAGTTAATTTTAAAACAAAGTCACCCCCGGAGACTTTGTTTCAAAATAAAGTCTTCGGGGTTAAAATGAATCCTACCCTTTAATTATTGGAAAGTATAAATAGTTGTTTTATTACACGTCCTGACTTAAAATATAGATTTTATATGTTCTACGTACACTTGTGTATGATTATTAGAGATTCAACAATCAAAAGCTTAGTCAGGGGCGTAGCAATTTGCTAAGTGGGTGTATGCCAGGATATACACATTTTTAGATGTGGCTAACTACCAAGAGCTATATAAAAAGAATAACAGACAAATCAACTGAAAAACAAAGATGATCATATAATACGAAAACGTGACACTGATGTCTTGGAACAAGTATTCACTCTTTACGTTATTGTGTAGCACTTGTGACTTACACGAAATTTGCTATTTTTATGTGTGCATTAAAATAATTCAAATATATTAGAACCGACTTTTACCAGTAGCCTTTACAAAATTAACAGCAGAAAATTTAACAAATTCAAATGCCAAGGATTGAACATTAATAA
This sequence comes from Ampullaceana balthica, assembly GCA_944989445.1. NCBI lineage: Eukaryota > Metazoa > Mollusca > Gastropoda > Lymnaeidae > Ampullaceana > Ampullaceana balthica. The sequence goes on along the minus strand of CALYLW010000776.1, from coordinate 81,003 downwards.
AAAAAAATTTGTTGACTTTTAAAATATATTAAAAGAGCTTTCAAAGGGGATTACTTTTAGTGTAGCCGTCTCAAGAAACACAGCACATACCAAAACGTAGACACATAAAAATTAGATCACTCATTTAAACAATGAATGTCATAGCTTAGCTTGGAGTCACTCGATAAGTTTTTTAATAGCCCAAATCAAAGTGATCTGTTAAGATCTTTGTGAAGGTGAGGCGCTCTTTTAGTTAGTTTGAGATTCGCGTATGGGTGTGCCGCTGAATTAATTAGGCATGAAGTCAATTACCCTTACGGAATCTTACGGGTCAAGCAGTTTTTGTATATTGTCTGATTCATACATTCTACAACATCCGGACTCATTGAAAAAATCTGCTGAAATTGCTAGCCTTTAATAAATACACAAAAAGTGCAACAGAAAAAAAAATGTGTGTTCTAGCAATGAGCAGCATACCTTCATGTACTTGACAATTTTAGCCAGAACACCAAATTTATAATGTGAGCTTCCCTGAGACATTTTATAGTTAACAGTGTCTGAAATGAACACGTTCATTGTTAGTTATTTGCTAATTTAATTTCACTATTACATTTGGCCTTGCTACTCCAAAAGTTTAGTAGTGACATTTTTTTCATGCTGGTATTAAAAAGGAGCTACATAAATGTATTCATTCATTAAGCAGCTTCGCATTAAATAGTGTAAGCTCAATTATTCTTAAATGTAAGCAGCACAGTTCACTTAAATTTAAAATCAGGGCAATAGTTGACATATTAAATGCAATACAAATGAAGAAGTGTATATATGCAAATGGTGATTATATTTTAATTTTATGACTTTGTGAATGACATGGAGGAAACAGGTTCACTGTGTTAAATGGCTAAGGTATGTCCACAATTTCTATAAATTTCAAAATATCACATAAAGACAAGTTTATGTCTTTAAGAAATTCGATATCAATATTGCCTTTAGGTGTCTACTAAGCCTTTGTACTTCTTTTCAAAATTTATCTTTGGATTACTCAAATTAGAAAAAGGTTCATTATGGAATGGACACAAATTACACTTCTTCCCTAGTTGGTAAAATAAACATGTGCTCTTTGAATTTTTTTGTTTTGTTTTGTATTTGGCTAATTTTTCACCACTCATCAAAACCAAGTAAATGATAAAAAACGTTATCTATGTAAAAGTAAGAGCAAACAATATGCAGCAAAAGCTGAACACTTTCCGACACTTATTTAAGCAATCAACAAAGAACAAACTATGTCCCGTTTTTAATCATTTCACATCAATTTGTATGATCTTTTATTTTTTGTTTTTTAGCTGGCACACATCTCTTAGATTTTTCATCTGGCGTTGCACTAGGCTGAATGCTACTTTCTTGTTATGAAACAAACGATTCCCCAAAATATAGTGAACTATAAACCCTTTTAAAAACAGTAATAACTTTTAGGCTTTTATAAGCTGTAAAAACGTTTAATAATTTTTTTTTGTTAGCAAAGTAAGTATACATAATTATTATTCTAGGCTATGACCTTTCTGGTTGGTTTCGAAGGTGGAGGTTTCATCTTGGCCTTCTTGGATTTCACTGCCATCATTTGAGGGTTTGGCTTTCCTTTTATCAATCGTTGGTGTTGCTTTGGCCCATTTCAGGAATGCTTCTCGTTCTTTCAGAAGTGCAAGGTCCATATTGATTTAAGATTTTTCTTGATTTGTTGTTCTTGATTTCCCTTTTAGATCTGAAATAAATAAACAGTGAATTCAATAGTTAGATTTGTTTATTTTGTTTTACACTGGACACAAAATTGTTAGGAGAATAATTGATAATCAAGGTTATTAACACAGGCTCCAATCATATGACATTGATTTTAGCGTTTTGTAGTTTGAAAAAAAAATGTTGTAGCGTATAATGCTGTGATTGTCTTTTAAAAAAAAACAAAAAAAACAAAAAAACAAAAAAAACAAAAAAAAATCTTTTTATGTTCTTAAAATTTTGTGTTGTATGTTCAATATTAAGTTTTAGTAGCCCAAATCAAAGTGATCTGTCAATATCTGTGTGGAGGTGAGGCGCTCGCTTAGTTAGTTTGAAATTCGCGTATATGTGTGCCGTTGAATTAATTAGTCATGAAGTCAATTACCCTTACGGAATGTTAGAACCCACGAGTCTGGATGTTTAGCTCAGAGGTGGAATTTTTAATGGGGACATGCACCAGGAAAACATAGAGTCATTTGTTCGACGGATTCGGGACTAGCAAATGAGTTGATTGCTTCAAGACGGGTAGGTATTATCCATTTAAGTTGTCTATCCAGTCATTGTTTGCTGAGGTAAGAGGAAGGTTGCGTAGGACATCTGCCTGGTCTAATGAGATAATGTAATGTAATAATCTTGAGGGAGTTATGTGTAGCTTTTAGTTGTATGAACAATAAGTAATCAATGGAAAACCTAATTTAACAGATAATCAAGCAAGTGGGTGAGGGAGAAATGGGGTTAGTGGCTATAACCCGTGTAGATTCCAGAAAGATTTATGTGTGACCATGTGCCCTGACCTCTGCCCCACTTTGGATAAGCTGGATATTGGACTATGCTCTGTGCTGTTCAGACATGCCCCTATCACACGCCACAATGTCAAGTCAACGTGCTCAGTTCCATGGTATTCAACAATAATGGATGAACTTCGACGCGCCAAGAGAGATCGACGTATAACAGAAAAGACTTGGTTGAAGTCGAGACTTGTCGTCCATAAGTACAATTATCCCGCTGCCAAGCGACGTGTTACTAATATTGTACATCAAGCAAAAACCTTGTATTATAATAATAAAATAATTTCAAGTAGTACTAGTAGGCAGCTATTTAATGCATGTAATAACCTCAGAGGGAGTGGTAAAGCGGTGGTCCTTTCCTCCGTATATCCCTTGCATCAAAAACTAGATATATTTTGTAACGTTTGTATTAACAACATTTCTAAAATTCACGATGAACTTGACAGAACGGTGTTACCACCACATTATTTATCTCCTTCTTTTGCTGTGAGGTCAAACTTTGACATGTTCCAGCGTCTTACGAAAAATGAAGTCAAAAGTATTATTCTAAAATCGAAATCAACGTCCTGTACTCTTGATCCCATTCCCACTCCATTATTGGTTGAGTCATTAGATCATTTACTCCCAACAAATAACTGATATAGTTAATGAGATTTTAAAATCTGGTACGTTTCCCTCTTTATGTAAATCTGCTATTATAAATCCCTTGCAGAAAAAACAAGGATTAGACCAAAACAATTTAAACAACTATAGACCTGTGCATAATATTTCATTTTTATCGAAGGTCATTGAAAAACTAGTCTTAAACACATTTTTAGCTTATCTTAACGACTACACTCTTCTAAGTCCCAATCAGTCGGCCTACAGAACTTCTCGCAGCGCAGAGACCACTCTGCTGAAGGTAATAAATAGCATCCTACTCACACTGGACAGTGGTAAAATCTCTATAATTGTCCTATTAGTGCAGCCTTTGGCACCGTCGACCATCAAACAATGCTAAAAACCCTGAAACATTATTTTAGAATTTCTGGCTCAATTCCGGCTTGGTTTCAATCATACTTATCTAAAATAACACAGGTGGTATCAGTAGACGGTTGTATCTCTCACAGAGCTGACTTGGTTTATGGTGTGCCTCATGGCTCCGTACTGGGCCCTGTACTTTTTGTACTTATACAAGGCCACTACTTTTACTGCTTGAAAAGCATTCAGTTAAAAGCCAATCATTTGCAGCTGATACTCAGCTATAAACTCACACTGATCCCTCTAATATGGACTCCGTAGTACAATTGATGCAAGAGTGCATTGATGAAGTAAAGTCGTGGATGACGTTCAGCAGCTTCAAGTTGAATGATGACAAAACTGAAGCACTTCTATTTTGCAACAATAAATCACGCGGTACGTTGTCTCTTCCGAATTCTATTCAGCTAGCAAGTTCGGATATACTGTTCACAACATCGACTAGGAATCTTGGCTACATTATTTCTGACAACATGTCTACCAACAACTTCATCAATCACAGCTGTCGCTCTCCGTACACCGTTATCCGTCAGATCAGCTCAGTCAGCTAATACTTAACAATTAGTGCAACAAAGACTCTAGTCTGTGCTCTTGTTCTAGCTCGCATTGATTATTGCAATTCTCTTCTGTCAGGTGCGCCTAAAAATGCATTGAAAAACTACAGAAAGTTCAAAATTCAGCTGCCAGACTAATTTTTACGGCAAAAACAAAATGACCATGATACTCTGCTACTTTACTCACTTCATTGGCTACATATACAAGCCTGAATTGATTACAAACTGGCCATTCTCTGTCACCACTTCTTTTCCGACTCATGCCCTTCCTATCTTACTGAACTTTTTTCGGTCTACTCACCCACTCGTCAGCTACGCTCTTCTGCGGACACACGCATTCTCTCTGTTCCTAAGACACGCACAAAAACATTTGGATTAAGGTCGTTCTCTTTTTGTGCAGCCACACAATGGAATACTCTACCATTACACATCCGTAATATTCAAACAACCAAGTCCTTCAAGACTGCACTTAAGACACATCTTTTCAAAATTTATTTTCCAAATTAATGAAACGACAATTATTTTAATGATTTACTTTGCTTTTTTGTGTTATGTACTGTAATTAATGTGGTTGTTATGGTAGGAATGCACATTTTTTACTTATATGTATGTTAATAGCTTCATGTAAAGTGCTGTGAGCCCAGTTCTTTACTTGGATACAGCGCTATATAAATTATCAATTTATAATTATTATTATTTCCTGCTGCATGATCAGGGGAGAGAATGTTGCAATGCTCTTGTAAAGAATTTGTGCGATATAATGTCTATAAAACAATCGAATTCGTCAACGTACTATCCACAGAGTAATGGCCTGACAGAAAGATTCAATCAGACACTAATATCACAACTGATGAACTTAGTGAAAACAGAAAAGAACAATTGGGATTACTTTTTGCAACCGATTTTCTTCGCTTACCAAACTAACCAGCAGGCTTCAGTGATGTACACCCCGTTCCAGCTGATGTTTAGTGTTCCAGCAAATCTACCATGTGATTTCCAAGAAAGCAATGAGACTGGAGATATTCCAGAACCTTCAACAGCCTCTAATGCAAGGATGGAGTATATCACAGAGTCCGTGTATAAAATAAGAAAATCTGCATGTTCCAATATTCATTGTGCACAGACTAAAAAGAAGGAACGATACGATATAAAGCATTCGGGTACAATATTTAAAATGGGCTTCAAAGTGCTGTAATGCAATACAAGGGAAGTCACGCGCATGGGTGATAGAATGAAAAATTGATTTGTTGGACCCTATGTTATTCATGAACTGCTTGGTAAGGGTGTGTATGAAATATCTGAGTTTATCAAGGAAAGATCTGGACAGTAAAGTGAATGTCTGTATTCTATGTCTTTGGTACCAAGCCGATGACGAAATGTTAAAAATCAGTGATTCGCAAACAAAACCCATTGATAATATAGACTTTGCTGATCAAGACATTAACATGCAATCGTTGCATTTAAAATAATCTGACAAAAGGTTGCTTGAGACGGGTGATTGCCTTAATGACCAAATAATACATGCAGTAATTAAACTTGTTGCCATCAACATGAATTACAGTTGTAATTTTCAAACAACATTGTTAAGGCAAACAGTTGCTGGCTCTCGAGCGGTAGATACAAACACAGTACAAATATTGTACAAACCATTGGGTAACCGTAGCAAGTACTGACAATGGAGTAGTGTTTGCTGGTAGTATGCGTGGGTCGATTTCTGACGATGTGAAACGTCAAAATACAACAGGTGTTCGAAAATAAATGTGACGATAAAAAACATTTGCACGTGAAACTTCTTCCTTGTCAACAGCAACACAACAGCAAAGACTGTAGAGTGTACGCGGCAGCTAAATCATTCGAACTTGCACTAGGAGCATTAGACTAGCAACGGGAAATATTTTGTTACTTCAGAAATGCGTGCCCATCTATGCCGCTTTTTAGTGAAATTACTGTAATCTCGTTTCCCATAGAAAGAAAAGCTAAACGTGGACCAAAGGAAAGTGGAATAACGTTCTAAAATTGTCCATTTCCTTATGTAAGCTTATCATTTACTTGAAATATTTTGCACCTATTTCTTTGTAGGCTATTTTATTAAATTTTTTAACATTAATTATGTTTAGTGCCTAATAATATTGTATTGTCATGCAATGAATTATTTGAGTTTATAAATTTAATGTAAAAGTGTTTAGGTCTACTATAATAAAAAAATTATTTTAATATAAAGAAACAAAAAAGTTCAAGTGACATTTTCACACACACACACACACAACAACACACACACAAACACACACACACACACACATACACATTAAAACTGTAATAAAAATGCAAAACTAGACATACACCTTTGATAAGCGTAGGACGCAATAACCTTCTTTAAAATGGAAGCGTTTGTAATGTATAAGGTAATTGTTGTATATCCATATACATATATCATATATGTATGTATGTGTATGTGTGTATTTATGTATGTTTGCATGTATGTATGCATTTATGTATGCATTTATGTATGTATGTATGTATGTATGTATGTATGTATGTATGTATGTATGCATGTATGTATGTATGTATGTATGTATGTATGTATGTATGTATGTATGTATGTATGGTTGTTTAATATTATTTTATTATATTTATTAGATACATTTGCTATACTAGTTATGGTAATCATTTTTTTTATATTTGTAAAAAAAAATGTTCTTTTCAAGAATATTTTCTTACTATAATTGCGATTGTAGCTTAATTCTCACCCTCAAAGTATTTTATATCTACTAAAAAGAAAAGTGTAACTTGTAGTTGTGATTTTCTTGTGTTCACCCTCATTCTGTTTATTATCTCCTGAAGCTTTATAATATTTTATAAATTCTGGCAATATAATACTGTAACATCAAATTACTATTTAAAGACTTTATAAAATATGTTAAAAGATATCTAGATTTGTCTGTCATTAATGTAGTAATTAATTTAGACACTTTAGACAGAGGAGGTATAAATTATACGGAGATAAAATTAATCGTTGTCATTCTTATTGAATGAATGTCTAAATTTTGTGTAATAACCCGGAGGTGAATTTATGTTCTACACATCAATAAAATGTTTTAACATGTTAATATATTTGTGTGTTTAAGAACTGTTATGGCTGTTAAAAATTCAAATTCATAAAGAAAATTATACACTTGGAAAGTAAAAAAAAATTTTACATTCGTGGTATGAGAACATCTATTCGTGCATGTTGATGTTTTTGAAAACCAGGTTAAATAATTACCCTACATTTCTGAATGTTTTAAACATAATTTAATTTTTATTAAATGAACAAAACAAACTTTAAAAAAAAATGAGGCACAACTGCAGTGAGGAATGTAGAATCTCGCATGAAAAAGCAGAAAATAATTTTTAGTCACAACCTAAGTAGTCACAGAGGGGGACTAGGAACTTGAAGTTTTATTGATATTTATTGTGATCGATTGTGGGATTTAATTTGAGACATAAAATTTGATCAACTAACACAATAGCGCGGGTACATTTCTATAATTAAGAGGAATATTTATTTTAACACCGGAGATTTCATTTAAAAAAAAAGTCTCGGGGGCGACTTTGTTTTAAAATAAACTCTCCTAGGAGACTTTATTTTGTGAGAGACTTTATTTCGTGACACTGACCCTTTTGCATACGGAGGATCTATTTTTTTAAAAAATCCTCTATGGGAGAAAATGTTTTCCGCCCGATTAAAATAAATTCTCCCCTACCCTGTAAAATAATGTCTAACACAAAAAAAAATTCACCCCCCCAAAAAAAAATCACACTTGTAAAATAGCACAAAGTGATCACTCAAAAACAAAAGAATAACGAGTAATTACATTTGTATTATTGTATTATTCACACGTGCTTATTTTAATACTATTTATGGTAGTGGCATAGATATCGAGAGAAATGTTTGAGGACCACTCCGTTTTACAGCCCTCAGGGGCTTAGCAAATTTTTAAAGAAATTCTTAATTACTTTTGGTATGTATATATATATATATATATATATATATATATATATATATATATATATATATATATATATATATATATATATGTCAGAAAATTAAAAAAAAATATATCTATTTTTTAAAAAATATTTAACTTCTAATTTTCTTTACCCATGATTTGTTTTCACTTAGAGAATTGCTTTCCTCATAATTTCACTCACTATTTTAATGGTGCTTAAACAATTTAACATAATTTTTTTACACATTTGCCGACAACAACCATCCGGTAAAAGACTTACACATATACGACCCCATAATATTAAACTACTTAAAGTAATGAAATATTAGTCACATCAGCTTTAACATCGGAAACCTACGCTCCCCCTTCTAAAAAAAGGCAACATCTACTTATCTCAAAGCACCAATAAACTAAATGATAAATGTTAATGTAATTTAATTTCCAAAAGAATTCAAAGAAGCTAACACAGTTTTATTTAAAAGCGTACAATTAAATCAGAGTAACGTTTTTAGACAATAACAGATTTTTAATTTCTTATCTTATCTTATCTGTTACACACGCTCCTTATATACAGAAGATTATGCGTCCTACACTTATCAATGGTTTGTGTTTAGTCATGCATTTTTATTACAGATATAAATGTTGATAAAGTGTTGGTTTTCCTAGTTTCTTCAGGCAATCCTTTCCACGGCCGAATTTCGGACGTGAAGAACGAAAATGTGTATGTGTGTGTTCTTGCATACGGAATAACAAAGGTGTATTTATCCTTATATCTAACTGATGGTTGTATTAAGTTATCTTTGTGTTGTATTTCTAAATTAGAATTAATTGCTTTATGTATGCCTACTACTTTACTCTTGGTTCTTCTATCCTCTAGTGTTTCAAGGTTTAATGATTTAACTAATGGTGTCACTCCTTTCAGTTTTGAATATTCTCCAGTAATGAATCTGACAGCTTTTTTTTGAATTTGTTCTAGTTGATCAATGTTTTATTTTGTAGATGGGTCCCATACAGAAGATGCATATTCTAGTACAGGTCTCACCAAAGTGAGGTAGCATTTTAGTTTTATATCTCTATTACATTTATAAAGGATTCTTTTTATAAAGCCTAAGGTTTTGTTTGATTTTTTAATAACTTCATTGACATGGGGATTCCATGATAGTTGCTCATTTATTAAGACTCCTAAGTATTTTGCATCTTTAGTTTGGGTCAGTTCTTTTCCATGAATGAAATATTTTGATTTTAGTTGTATCTTTTCTTTGTTACTCTTAACAGTTGACACTTTCGTGTGATGAAAGACATACTGCAGTTATTTTCCCATTGTATCAATTCATTTTACTCTTTTTGTAAAATTTTATTTTCTTGTTCTGATTTAATTGCTCAATAGATTATACAATCATCAGCAAATAACCTAACTTTTGTTCCTGTTGAGATGTTTTTGGGTAAATCATTTATATAAATTAAAAAGAGTAAGTGACCTAGCACAGTTCCTTGTGGCAATCCTGAGTTAACCTTTATCGGTGCAGATTTAGATCCATTAATTATTACAGTTTGATCCCTACCTAAAAGGAAGTCTTGGACCCAGTGATGTAAGGGACCTGTGATCCCAAAATTGTTAAGTTTTTTAGGTAAACTAAGGTGGTGAACTTTGTCAAATACTTTTGATAAGTCAAGTAATATTGTGTCTATTTTGTAATTCTTGTCTAAGCCTTTTGACAGAGCATCTATTAAACCTATTAATTATCTTATCTGTTTCAGACTATACAGTTTCTATACAGAAGATATTGTGTTTCGCATGATCTGTTTTTTTCTAAAGCAGTGTTGCTGTGGGCATATATTTGTCTACGTAGTTAACTATTATACTATATATTATATGTTCTAATAATTTACATGTGATACTAGTAAGTGATACAGGTCTGTAATTACCAGGTTATGATTATCACCATTCTTAAAGAGTGGAGTTACTTTAGCTAATTTCCAATCCTTTGGCACTTCACCCTGGTTTAGAGAGGCTTGAAAAAGAACTACAATAATTGTAGATAGTTCATTGATTAGTTCTTTTAATAAGCTTGCAGGCAATTAATCCGGGCTATTAGCTTTGTTTGTTTTAAATTGTTTTTTTAAAGAGTGAATGTATACCTATCACGTCTACAGTTATGCTACCTATTTTTTCCATTTATTTAAATTGATTAAAACTTTCTTGTAGCCTGTGGCAGAAAATGATGATTCAAAATATGTGTTAAGAATATTAGCTTTAGTTTTATTATCATTATATGTTTTATTATTTTAGCCTTTTAGTGTGGCTATTCCTGTAGGTTCCATTTTTTAAGATTTGATAAAGGACCATACGTTTTTATTGTTGTATTTAGAAATTACATTGTTTATATATTCATTTTGTAGATTTCGACTAAGTTTTTGTATCAAGTGTTTAGTCTTTAAGTATTTTTTGTGTATCCTTTTTAAATTGGTAGCCTTACATTTCTTAAATTTGTACTCTTTTTGTTTGCATAGCTATTTTAATTTTAAGTATAGTAATAAAATAATGCACCAAAATCACTTATTTTGCATGTACCTCTAGATAGTTTAATATGGAAATTACATTTGATTTTTTTATCTTTGTCGAACGATTTTTAGATTTACAAATATCAGGCAAAAAGGATAATTTTTAAATGAGGATTCAATTTTTTGTTTAAACGGGTTTCCCAATAATGAATTATATTTGAATAATTATAATCAATCCCATCACAAAGTAGTTTTTTCTAGATAATGAAGGTATTATAAGCCGCATTTGGCAACGTATGGCAGTTTACTTTCATAAGGGAAACAGCTACTTATCCCATGGGGCCAATAAACTAAAATATAAATGTTATAAAGGAAATATACTTTCGAAAAGACTTCAAAGAAACAAAAGCAGTCGTATTAAAAAGGAGTCAAGAAAATCTGCTCACCATATTTAGACAATAAGAGGTCTTGTAAAAAAGTATTGCTAAAATAAACAAAACACACAAAAAACACTATATATTTTGAACGTCTTTATAGATGTTTGAAAATGAAAATAATGTTTACATTTTTATGTGTCTCGATTTTGAACGATATAAATTTACAGGTTTTATGCAACTGGTATAATTTCAAAAAGGAATGCATATCTGTTTTTTATCCCGTTTCCCATAAAGCATCAAATTTTGTAAATTATATTCCAACCCCCACACCAAATTCTTGTTAATGAAAAAAAAACTATTTACATACAAAATTTAAAAAAAAATATATATCATCCATCTGAGATGTTCAGTTCACAACACACAATAAATACAGAATTTTTGGTTCACAAGTGAACCAAAAATTCTGTATTTAATGTGTGTTGTGAACTGAACATCTCAGATGGATGATATATATATTTTTTAAATTTTGTATGTAAATAGTTTAATATACTTTTTTAATAAGTCCGGTAGCTAAAGTTTAAATTGTTAATTTGTTTAGCTTATGTAAACATAAAAGGACAACATTGGTCCTAGGCCTTTATATGCATGTCAAGATCATTGATGCTTAACTTTAATAAGTAAGTTTATAGGAATGAGCAAGTAAAATTTAATTTGGAGAAATCTTGATTAGTGATTTAGGGATAAGGCATTTATTGGTATGGAAAAAAATGTAATTTATTAAATATCATTAAAAGATAAATATGGAGGATGTATCCAATATTATTTAAACATCAAACAACATCAGTTTAATACAACCACAGGAGTAGAATTAAATTGTATTCGCACTCTATCTCTCTCTCTCTCTATATATATATATATATATAAATATGTATATATATATATATTTATTTATATATATATATATATATATATATATATATATATATATATATATATATATATATATATACTAGTAGACCCGTCGTGCGTTGCAACGATCAAAGTAAAAAGGAATAAATTGAAAGAAACCAATGAGTGGTATGTTTAAAAATAATTCTGAAGAAATATTCGTGGAAGTGTGAAAAAAAAATCCAAGTTTCATAGCAAACGGATAAATAAATTAATAATTAAATAGCGTACAAAAGAAGAAACGATATTAAGGGCCCCGGTCCCTAAATGAGTGATATTATAGTTTTTTTTTATTGCCATTGTACTCATTTCTTAAACGTTTAAGATTTTATTCACTATTCAGTCATTAACAATCTTGACAAATAATGACACATGTATCCATTATTATACAAATTGAAATTAACAGGTGTTTTGAACTTTATATCTTGCCCAGAATGGGCCCTGGGGCCCTTAATGTTGTTTTTATCTATTGTACTCAATATATATTCCTCAATATCGTGTTAAATTGAATAGGGAATACAATGATTAAAGTTCAGTAAAAAGACTTTTTCGAAGGAATGGAAATTAAGAGTTCAGTGCCCTATAGTAATATAGGCTCTTAAGTTTTTATATTCTAAGTTTTGTCAAAATCCAGTTTTTTTCTCAATATCTAACTCTTAAACTACTTTTTATATACCTGCAATAGGGAGAAAATAGCATTAAGGGGCCCTGGCCCATTCGGTGAAAGAGGTCAATTTGAAAAACTGTTCATTTTAGTTCATTTTTATTGTGGCTATATTTCTCAAGCTCTTTAAAAAGTAAATAGGAAAAATATCTTAAACATACACGAAAAAAGATATTTGGGGCCCCGGCAACGAAGATATTGGCATTAGAAGTGCAGTGTCTATAGTATTTTAATATAGGCTACCAAGTTTTTGTGTGCAAAGTTTGGTGAAGATCTATTCATTTACTAAGAAGCTAACGTAGAAACTATTTTTTATATAGCTCATATAAGATAAAAACGACATTAAGGGTCCCAGGGCCCATTCTGGGCAAGATATAAAGTTCAAAACATCTGTTCATTTCAATTAGTATAATAATTGATACATGTGTCATAATTTGTCAAGATTGTTAATGACTGAATGGTGAATAAAATCTTAAACACTTAAAAAATGTGAATTTTTGTGCCCCCAGCCCCAAAGGAATGAATATTATCAGTTTAGTGCCCTATAGTATTTTAATATTGGCTATCAAGTTGTCATATACACATTTTGGTTAAGATCCAATAATTTACACAGTAGCTAAAGCTTAAACTAATTTTTATATAGCTCGTATCAGCAAAACATGACGATATGGCCCCCGGCGCCCCATGAGTGTTAAATTTTGAAAAAAGTAATAGTTACCATCCCTGGAGCATACTCAACAGTCTTGAAAAGTTTCATGATGATCGGGTGAATGGTTTAGACAGCTATAAAGGACATTCATACACACACAAACATATTTAAATATTTATATATATATATATATATATACTTGAAAAATACCCGCACTTAGTAACGGGAGTGTGCTGACCCTTTATCCAAGTATTAGGTGATGTTTATTCCAATTTTTATTTGCCAAGTTAAATTTCAGATTGAACTATTTAGTTAAAATCTTATGAGAAACAGAGATATGCCATTTTACCGCGTGAGTTGTTTTCACTTAATGCAGTGCCTTTTAACATGACCTTACTATTCATAAGATATGACTTATTAAATAATGATTCTTGCCGACCATAATAACTAAATTTACAATTTCATTCCCACGTGTACAAAATTAACATAACTTATGTGTTTTCCAAAAGAGCTCTACCACCCTCGTCACTCAAAAATTTAATATATAATTACGAAACTGCATCGTATCACAATTGTAAGTTATATAATATTTGTAACCACGTCTATGAGATAAAGAACATGTGGCACTATCCCTTTAAAAGGCAAAAGTTAATTGACTCATAGCGCAAATAAACAAAATTATAAATGTACTTTCTAAAATACTATTTTTAAAAAAAAACTGTCGTATTAAAATGATGATATAAAAAAATGTGCACACCATATTTAGACATATAGAAAGCTGGCCGCATAAAATAAAGTCTTGTTATAAAGTAAATGTACTGGACCAAAATAACTCTTCATTTTGACGTATTCATAATTGTCTAAACAGGGAAATAATATTTAACATTTTTATGTCTCTATATTTTACGATTTATATTTACGGTTTATAAGCAATGTGTATAATTTCAAAAAGGAATCTTATTTTTTGTTCCCTATTTCAGATAAGGCATCATATTTTGTAAATTATATTCAATGCACACACACACACACCAGATTTTATATCTGAAAAATAAAATACATTTAAAAAAAAAGATTCAAACGTCTGTTAATAAGTGCATCTTAAAAATGATTAAAAGGCAATTTTAGAAATGGCCTATGCTATTCTGAATACAAAGGAATGAACATAAAAACATATTCAATTCGCAATTCATATTAATTAAGCGTTTTCAGGATCACTTCATTAAATTTAGTCAACTTTTGTTAATACGTTCGGTAGCGAAAGTTTATAATGTATAGTGTATATAAAACTTAAGTAAACAGTTTGAAAGTGTACGTTTATTTGACATAGGCCATCACTTTCAACATAAAATAATCTCGCTACATCTATGGTTTTTAATTAAATGTCGAGTTATGACTTAAATTTTAAAAAATCCCAAATTTATTCATTGCATGTAAAATATTAATACAATGCATCGTGAAAATAATTGAAATAAAATAATTTAAACGCATATCTAATATATAAAGCTCAGTTGTTTGTATAAAGCTCAGTTGATATTTTTATGTTTGTTTGTTTGTATCCATTAAAAAAGGGCCACTGTTTTGTTGACATTTTTCCAAAAGATCTCTGCCACTGTCGTCACTAAAAAAGCTCTTATATATTTACGACACTGCAATGTAACACAATTGTAATTAATTCAATATTTGCAACAGCGTCTATGAGATCAAGATAATAAAGATAAATAAAAAAAATTAGGCTATATTCCTAATTTTAAAAAAACAAACAAACAAAACAAATGAATTTTACGTTAAAAATGCATGTGAAACCATCACAATAATCGATTTTAAAAATGGCCTATGTTAATCCATCATCAAAGGAATGAACATAACATATTCAATTCGCAATACAAAATAATTAAGCGTTTTCAGGATCACTTTATTTAGTTTAATCTACTATGTTAATAAGTCCGGTAGCCTAAGTTTAAATAGTATAAGTGTATAGGTTATGTAAAAGACAACAGCTTATGTAAAAGACAAACAAAATATAAATGTTATATTAATAGAACACAGCTAAATTTAAGATGCGTACACGAAAATGTGCGCACAGTAATCAGGCGATAAAAGATTTTAAAACGGGCACCGCTAAAAATGAAGCCTTGAAAAAAATACTGACACAATTTTACATAAATAGGTTTTTCATTAAATGTCGAGTTATGGAACAGAAAATAATTAAAACAAATTCGCAATTAAATTTAAACGTGTAAACAAATAAATCTAATGCATCGTGTGGCAGTTGTAATTAAATATGTTTACGTGTCTATCTAATATATAGAAAGTAACAGTAAAGAAAATGACAATTCTTTGTACTACACAGCTCAAATTATGAAGCGTACACGAAAATGTGCGCACCGTAATTAGACATTATAATATTTTTTCAAATGCGCACGGCTGAAAATAAAGTATTGGCATTGGGGAAAAAAAACGTCACCAAAAGTAACTCGCTTTGAACGGCATTTGAACGTCCGCGTAAATTTGTTCAATACAGAAATGAGGTTAAATTTTTTTATTCTTTGTCTCTGCATTTTCTGATTATTTAATTTACGGCATTCGGGCAAAAGGGACAATTACAAAAACTAACTTAAAACCACCTTCAGGGTAAAAGGAACCGTCCTGCCAAATTTGGTCCCCGTCCGTCATTTGGTTTTTCCGTGATTGTCTAACAGAAAGTCGAAAAGTGAAACATACAAACATACAAACATACAAACATACAAACATTTGAGCTTTATATATTAGATATATATATATATATATTCTATATCTATAATATTCTGGGCAAGATATAAAGTTCAAAACACCTGTTAATTTCAATTTGTATAATAATGGATACATGTGTCATTATTTGTCAAGATTGTTAATGACTGAATAGTGAATAAAATCTTAAACGTTTAAGAAATAAGTACAATGGCAATAAAAAAAAACTATAATATCACTCATTTTGGGGCCGGGGCCCTTAATATCGTTTCTTCTTTTGTACGCTATTTAATTATTAATTTATTTATCCGTTTGCTATGAAACTTGGATTTTTTTTCACACCCCACAAAGATTTCTTCAGAATTATTTTTAAACATACCACTCATTGGTTTCTTTAAATTTATTCCTTTTTACTTTGATCGTTGCAACGCACGACGGGTCTACTAGTCTAATATATAAAGCTCAGTTGGTGTTTGTATCTTTGTATGTTTGTATGTTTCACTTTTCGACTTTCTGTTAGACAGCCACGGAAAAAACAAATGACGGACGGGGACCAAATTTGGCAGGACGGTTCCTTTTACCCTGAAGGTGGTTTTAAGTTAGTTTTTGTAATTGTCCCTTTTGCCCGAATGCTGTAAATTAAATAATCAGAAAATGCAGATACAAAGAATAAAAAATGTAACCTCATTTCTGTATTTAACAAATTTACGCGGACGTTCAGATGCCGTTCAAAGCGAGTTACTTTTGGTGACGTTTTTTTCCCAATACTTTATTTTCAGCTGTGCGCATTCAAAAAATATTATAATGTCTAATTACGGTGCGCACATTTTCGTGTACGCTTCATAATTTGAGCTGTGTAGTACAAAGAATTGTCATTTTCTTTACTTTTACATTCTATATATTAGATAGACACGTAAACATATTTAATTACAACTGCCACACGATGCATTAGATTTAATTGTTTACACGTTTAAAATTAATTGCGAATTTGTTTTAATTATTTTCTGTTCCATAACTCGACATTTAAATAAAAACCTATTTATGTAATAATTGTGTCAGTATTTTTTTCAAGGCTTCATTTTTAGCGGTGAGCGTTCTAAAATCTTTTATCGCCTGATAACTGTGCGCACATTTTCGTGTACGCATCTTAAATTTAGCTGTGTCCTATTAATATAACATTTATATTTTGTTTGTCTTTTACATAAGCTATTGTCTTTTACATAACCTATACACTTATATGATTTAAACATAGGCTACCGGACCTATTAACATAAGTAGATTAAACTCAATAAAGTGCTCCTGAAAACGCTTAATTATTTTGTATTGCGAATTGAATATGTTATGTTCATTCCTTTGATGATGGATTAACATAGGCCATTTTTAAAATCAATTATTGTCATGGTTTCACATGCGTTTTAACATAAAATTGATTTGTTGTGTTTGTTTTTTTTTAAATTAGGAATATAGCCTAATTTCTTTATTTATCTTTATTATCTTTATCTCATAGACGCTGTTGCAAATATTGTATTAATTACAATTGTGTTACGATGCAGTGTCGTAAATATATAAGAGCTTTTTTAGTGACGACAGTGGCATAGATCTTTTGAAAAATGTCAACAAAGCAGTGGCCTTTTTTTAATGGATACAAACAAACAAACATAAAAATATCAACTGAGCTTTATATATTACATATGCGTTTAAATTATTTTATTTCAATTATTTTCACGATGCATTGTATTAATATTTTACATGCAATGAATAAAATAGGGATTTTTTAAAATGTAATTCATAACTCGACATTTAATTAAAAACCATAGATGTAGCGAGTTTATTTTATGTTGAAAGTGATGGCCTATGTCAAATAAACTTACAATTTAAAACAGTTTACTTAAGCTTTATATACACTATACATTATAAACTTTCGCTACTGAACGTATTAACAAAAATTGACTAAATTTAATGAAGTGATCCTGAAAACGCTTAAATTAATATGAATTGCGAATTGAATATGTTTTTATGTTCATTCCTTTGTATTCAGAATAGCATAGGCCATTTCAAAAATTGCCTTTTAATCATTTTTAAGATGCGCTTATTAACAGACGGTTGAATCTTTTTTTTTCATTTTTATTTTATTTTTCATATATAAAATCTGGTATGTGTGTGCATTGAAATATAAGTTTACAAAATATGATGCCTTAGCCGAAATAGGGAAAAAAAAAGATTCCTTTTTGAAATTATACACATTGCTTATAAACCGTAAATATAAATCGTAAAATATAGAGACATAACAAATGTTAAATATTATTTCCCTGTTAGGACAATTATGAATACATCAAAAGGAGGAGTTATTTTTGGTCCAGTACATTTACTTTATAACAATACTTTATTTTATGCGGCCAGCTTTCAATATTGTCTAAATATGGTGTGCACATTTTTTGATATCATTTTAATACGACCGTTTTTTTTTAAAAAGTATTTTAGAAAGTACATTTATAATTTTGTTTATTTGCGCTATGAGTAACTTAGCTTTTGCCTTTTAAAGGGATAGTGCCACATGTTCTTTATCTCATAGACGTGGTTACAAATATTATATAACTTACAATTGTGATACGATGCAGTTTCGTAATTATATATTAAATTTTTGAGTGACGAGGGTGGTAGAGCTCTTTCGGAAAACCTATAAGTTATGTTAATTTTGTACAAGTGGGAATGAAATAGTAAATTTAGTTATTATGGTCGGCAAGAATCATTATTTAATAAATCATATCTTTTAAATAGTAAGGTTATGTTAAAAGGCACTGCATTAAGTGAAAACAACTCACGCGGTAAAATGGCATATCTCTGTTTCTCATAAGATTTTAACTAAATAGATGAATCTGAAATTTAACTTAGCAAATAAAAATTGTAATAACCAGCAACTAATACTTGGATAAAGGGTCAGCACACTCCCGCTACTAAGTGCGGATATTTTTCTAGTATACATATAAGACGCATTTGTTGTCTGTCATCTGTCTGTCTGGATGTTCCCTATTAACTCAAGATCGAGACAACCCAATAACGTGAAATTTGGTACACTAACACGAAATTATACCGGAAAGGTTATTACACAGGTTACGTTCCATATATATAAGATACTATGGGCCGGGGGCCCTAAATGTAGTTTTTACTTATATGAGCTCTATAAAAAAAAATAAAACATTATCATATTTCCCGTGTAGGTAGAAGCATAAAACTTTCGGTAGTTGTTAAGTATCATTTGGCGATGGTAACAGGTAAAAAAATATAAATTATCACTTACTGGGGGCCGGGGTCCTATTGTAGTTTTTTAAAAATTATATTTAAAACTGACTCAAAACTAATTCTTCAATTTCCCATGAAGTTAGAAATATGAAACTATGGGAACTTGCTGAATACACTCTTATGACGATAATTGAAAAAATAATTTTAAAATATACACTCATGGGTGGCCGGGGGCAAACCGTTTTTCTTTTCTAATATGGGCTATCTAAAACTGAATCAACACTAATTCCTCATCTTTCTTTGTAGGTAGAAATATGAACGTTGGAAAGTTGTTGAGTACCCTCGCACGATGGTAGCAGTCGAAAAAAAAGATCACTACCTGGGGGGCCAGGGCCAAAATGTTATACATATAAGACGCATTTGCTGTGTGTTTGTCGTTTCCCTAATAACTCAAGATACATACAACATAATTAAGTGAAATTTGGTACACATAAACAAAATTACATGTGAAAAGTTTTTAAACAGGTTTCGTTACATATATATGAGATACTGGGGGCCATGTAGGTAGAAGCATGAAACTTTCGGTGGTTGTTAAGTATCATTTGTCGATGATAACAGGTAGAAAAAGTATATAAATTATCACTCAGTCTCTTGGGATTGCTGGAATAGACGTGCAGACACCATGCTTTTCTCATGGACAGTTGTATGTGGCCTGCTCCAGAGTTGGCAAAGAGGAAAATCTTTTTGTACACACTCCAAATGGAACTGCATAAAATGTTGTCTATCACGTTGCTTTAAGTTAAATGTACCCTTTATTGCATGCAAATAAACAGTGTTGTACGCTTCTACGAAAACCTTATTTTAAACCCGGGAAAAAGCCGGGTCCTTGCCCCTAGTTGTTGCTTTAAGTTAAATGTACCCTTTATTGCTATAACTTCCGGTTGTTCAAAATGGCAAAACCTAAATTTCTCTGCTGTCATTAAAAGACAAAAATAATCAAGCGCTGGAGAAATATACAACATACAAATGTAAATTGAGGAAATTAAAGATATCAATGAACTGATCTTCGAATTGAATTCCCTCTATGCTCGTCTGGTTGTATTTTACTTGGACTTGTCATTTTGTGGCTGTTAATACTATTAATATTAATCCGGAAGTTGTCACACAGCTCTCACCAGTGGCTCATAGAAACTGCAACGTGCGCAGTGGACACACCCCGGGCAACGGCTTTGACTGAATGGCTAAACCTGGGGAGGGTAGCCGACGGGTCTCAAACCCTCGGTGATCTAGATATGTCTATCTATGCACGTGAAGTCTGGATTCGGTAGACAGAGCGGAGGAACGACTAGTTGGTCAACGGTTAAAAAAGGCGAATCTCAGCAAAGCGTTGTGGAACGCTAAGGGCATGACAAGACACACAGGACATCATGGCCATCCACTGCACCCGTCTCCATCACCAGCCGTCTCGACTAAGTCCTGCCGCTGGATAAGATGGCCTCGGGCGAGAGAGTGAGATCGACGAACTGTACAACTCCTTCTCACTTAAATCCAAGTCACCGCGCAGGTCACTTTTGTCATCCATCCCATACCAGCGGTCGAAACAAAAAGAAGAAAATGAGGATATTTCCACTCATATTGGGCGCATGGAATGTGTATACACTCCTGGACAGAGACGATGCAGACAGACCTCAGAGGAGAACAGCCCTGATTGGTAAAGAACTCGCTAGATATGGCATCAACGTCGCAGCCCTGAGCGAGACACGGCTCGCGGGAGAAGGAGAGGATCTGGTTACACATTTTACTGGAGTGGCAGACCCAGCGAGGAGTGACGTGAGGCAGGCGTTGGGTTTGCAGTTAAGACAACTCTTGTCGGAAAGCTGGCTGGACTTCCCAAATAAGTGAACGACAGGCTCATGACCATAAAACTCCCACTGGCTAGAAAGAAGCACCTCACCATCATCAGTGTCTACGCCCCAACCATGACTAATCCAGATGACGGAAAGGCAACGTTTTACGAAGAACTTCACAATGTCATTGCCGACGTTCCAAAGGCGGACAAACTCATCTTGCTAGGTGACTTCAACGCAAGAGTTGGCAAGGACAACGTTGCCTGGGAAGGAGTCCTTGGACACCATGGAGTGGGTCAATACAACAGCAACGGTTTTCTTTTACTTCAGACCTGCGCTGAATTTGAACTGCTGATCACCAACACGATCTTCCACCTCGCCACTCGTAACCGGACGTCATGGATGCACCCCCGATCGAAGCACTGGCATCTTATTGACTACGTCATCGTGAGGAAGAGGGACAGGCAGGATGTACGAGTGACCAAATACATGTGTGGCGCTGAATGCTGGACAGACCACAGCCTCATCATCACCAAGCTCAACATCCGCATTCAGCCTAAACGACGCCCGCAAAGGAAGAAGGCCCCGAAATGGCTTAATGTTTCCAAACTGAATACCGACAGCTGCAAACAGTCCTTTGTAGATGCTCTGGAAAAGTGCTTGAAATCCACCTCTCCGGGAAACCAGATCGTGGAGGCAGACTGGGCATCACTCAGAGAGCTGATTTACACCACAGCTACAGAGACCCTGGGGCCCCAGACCAGGAAACATAAGGACTGGTTCGATGAGAACTCCGAAGACATCAAGCAGTTATTGGATGAGAAACACCACCTTCACCAAGTTTACCTCAATAACCCCAAGTCCACGGCAAGGAGAGATGCACTCAACAACATACGCAAGACTGTTCAGCAGAAGCTCCGTCAGATGCAGGACGATTGGCTCGGCAACAAAGCTGACGAGATCCAAGGCTATGCAGACAGGCGTGACTATAAAAACTTCTTCGACGCCTTGAAAGAAGTATATGGCCAAACGCCCTCACCATCAAGCCCCCTCCTCTGCGCAGACGGTAACACTCTCATCACAGACAAAGAGACGATCTTAGAGAGATGGGTCGAACATTTCGATGACGTCCTAAATCGCCCTTCGACAATCAACGACGAAGTCATCAATCGTTTACCCCAAGTGCCCACAAACAAAGCTCTGGATGACCCCCCCAACCTTGCTCGAGACCCAGAAAGCAATCTATCTTCTCGCCAGTGGCAAAGCACCTGGCTCTGAAACCATACCAGCTGAGGTCTACAAGGAGGGGGGGAACAGCCCTGACTGAAAGGCTCCACCAGCTGTTTCTCTTAATATGGCAGCAAGAGAGATCCCTCAGGACTTCAAAGATCCCACCATCATACATCTATATAAGCGAAAAGGAAGTAGACAGGCGTGTGACAACCACAGAGTCATATCCCTGCTTTCTGTTGCAGGAGTTATCCTTGCCAGAATCCTGCTCAACCGGCTCACAGTGCACCTCGACCAAGGACTCCTGCCTGAAAGTCAGTGTGGATTCCGAAAAGAGCGAGGAACCATCGACATGGTGTTCGCTGCCAGGCAGCTGCTAGAGAAATGTCAGGAGCAGAACTCTGACCTGTTCTCCACCTATGTCGACCTGACCAAGACTTTTGACACTGTTGGCAGAGAGGGTCTGTGGAAGATCATGGCCAAGTACGGTTGCCCAAGGAAATTCATCGTCTTGGTGCAACAATTTCATTAGGGCATGCAGGCCAGAGTCCAGGACAGCGGGCAGTTTTCTGATCCTTTCCCAGTCACAAACGGGGTCAAGCAGGGCTGCGTCCTGGCACCAACACTGTTTAGCCTCATGTTTTCCCCCATGCTGACAGAGGCCTTCAGAGACGAGGATGTTGGTGTCAACCTGAAGTACCGCACAGATGGCAAGCTGTTCAACCTTCGGAGGCTCCATGCAAAAACCAAGGTTATGACAGACATCATCAGAGACCTGCTGTTCGCTGATGACTGTGCACTTAACGCTGTCTCAGAAGCCGACATGCAACGCAGTGTAAACCTGTTCTCCAGCGCCTGCACAAATTTTGGTCTGACAATCAACACTAAGAAGACTGAGGTCCTCCATCAGCCCGCACCTGGAAGGCTCTACGTAGAGCCCAACATCACTGTCAACGGCCAGAGACTCAACACAGTGCACCGGTTCACATACCTAGGCAGCACACTGTCTCAAAATGTCACCATCGATGACGAAGTGAACGTCAGAATTGCCAGAGCCAGCTCCACTTTCGGCAGGTTGTACCCTAATGTCTGGAACAGAAGAGGCATTACCATCCAGACCAAGCTGAAAGTGAACAGGGCAGTGGTGCTCCCCACACTGCTATATGCTTGTGAAATTTGGACTGTTTTTCAGAGCCATGCAAGAAAGCTGAACCACTTTCATATAACAAGCCTCAGGAAGATTCTCGGCATAAAGTGCAGAACAAAATTCCAGACACAGTGGTACAGACCAAGGCAGGTCTCCCCAGCATCTTCACCCTCCTGATGCAGTCTCAGCTTCGCTGGGCAGGGCACGTTGTCCGAATGCCAGACGAGAGACTGCCAAAGAGAATCTTCTATGGTGGGCTCCAGTATGACCAGCGGTCCCACTGTGGGCAAAAGAAACGCTTCAAAGACACACTGAAAGCCTCAATGAAAGCGTTTGCCATCAATCCAGACACGTGGGAACGAGCTGCAATGGACCGATCCACCTGGCGCTCTTCAATCCACGAAGGTGCCAAGTCATGCGAGGCAAACCGGATCACCGCCGCAGAAAAGAAGAGGCAAGCCCGAAAAGCCAATGCTGTCAACCCTCCAGGAGATGTCGCACTCGTCCCCTGTCCCTTCTGTTCCCGAACCTTCCGTGCAAGGATCGGCCTCATCAGCCATCTGCGCACGCACAGAAAACCCTCGGATGACTAGAGTGGTCCTCGTCGTATCGACGGACGAACGAACTAACACCCTTTATTGCATGCAAATAAACAGCACTGTGCGCCTCTACAGAAAACCTTATTTTAAACTCGGGAAAAAGCCGGATCCTTGCCCATTGTATATATATACATATATATATATATATGTATACATATATTTATATATATATATATATATATATATATATATTACATATTAAACCTATAATATGAATTAAATAAAAACAACACATTAAACAAAAACAACTTGTGAATGCTATTCTGTGGAAAGCGACTCCCAAGTCAAATAATCTTACACTTAAAGTAGACTTGGGCCATCGCTTTCCACATAAAATTAACTCACTAATTATATATATATATATTTTTAAATTACATTTTGAGTTATTATTAACAACAAAACACAATTGTCAATTTTATTCCACTATGTTAAAAAATAAATAACATACATCGTGTGACAAATGTAATGTAATAGTTTTCACCCATCTATAATATAAAGAAAGTATTCGTATAAAAGGTCACTGATTTGTACCGCAAGGTCAAACCAAATATGAATGGTATGATAATAAAATTACACAGCTCAATTTAAGATGTGTACACGAAAATGTGCGCACCGTAATTTAACAATAACAGATTTTTGAAAGCGCTCTGCTCAAAATAAAGTATTGGAAAAGAAGACTGCACCAAAATGAACTCGTTTTGAATGTCCGCATGAAGCTGTTCAATAAGGAAACGAAATTCGATACTTCTCTCTTTGTCTCTTTATTTTATGAGTTTTTAATTTATGGCTTTCTGGCAAAAGGGACAATTACAAAAACTAAATTAAAACAATCTGCAAGTTAAAAGGAACCGTCCTGCCATATTTTATCACCCTAGGTCCAACGGTGTAGAATTCCATGGCTAACAAACAAACACACTTTCATATTTATATCTTAGATTGTTTTATTAAACTTTATGACTTACAACATAATTTGTATTTTTCTACACGCATTTGTGTATGATTATTGTGTATGAAATTCAACAATCATAAGATTGGTCAGGGGCATAGTGATTTGCGGGCAAAGTGGGGGAATGCCGTATAGACACATATTTAGAGGTGGCTAATTGCCCAGAGTTATTCAAAAGAATAACAGACAAATGAACTGAATTACAAAGATGATCAATTAATACGAGAACGCTACACCGATGGCTTCCTTTACGTTTGTGAGTAGTACATGTGGTTAGGATTAAAACGAAATGTGCGATTTCTATGTGTGCATTATAATTATTTAAAAATATTATGACCGTCTTTCAGTGGCCGACTATAAAGTACGTCACGCTTCAGAGGGGGGGGTGTAAGAAAGTGTGACAGGGGGTGTCGGGTCATGCGTGACGTCACGATATTTTAAATTAAATTTAAATTTAAATTATTTGCTAATAAAATAGCGTGACGTTCTTTATGGACGGCCCATTACCGTTAGCGTTTATTAAATTTACAGAAGAATTTTAGCAAATCCAAGTAGCCAAGGTTTGTAAATTTATGAAATTTTAAAGTTTACTCTTAAAGTATAGTTTTAAAAAAACGCTTTTAAAAGGGGTTACTTTATGTGTAAGCGTCTGAAGAAACTAAGCACATGTCAAAATTTAGACACGCAAAAATTAGGTCAAGCGTTTAAAAATTGTGTGTCGCAACTACGGCTGGAGTCACCCGATACGTTAAATTTATTGTGTAGCCCAGGTCACGGTACTGTGGAGATCTGGGTTGAGGTGAGGCGCACACTTAGCTAGTTTGAGATCCGCTTGCCGCTGAATTAGTTAGGCATAAAGTCAATTACCTTACGGCATGTTAGAGACTTAATGTTTAGCTGAGAGGTGGGCTTTTTTTTATTGATGACATGCGTCGTTGTGTGTGTGAAATGATTTTCATATCGTTTCACAAAGATAAAACAGCCAAACGTGGACGACAAGAACGTATAACATTGATAACGATCTAAAACT
>CALYLW010000776.1:0-52500 GCA_944989445.1 Ampullaceana balthica | reverse complement strand
TGTACTGGAATACTTTTTACGCCGTGCTTCCAGATGCCCAGCCCTGGAGCCATTTCTCTCGGAAATGGTCTTTAAGCCATGATCTGACCGACCCCCAGCTGGTTCATCGTGTGACCGGGTTGGGGCTGAGCTGACCCATCTCTTGCTAACTTATCGACCCTGTCAGAATGAGGCTCCCCACTTTGCCCAGTGATATACTGAAGGACTACTTTTCCGCCTCGTGCTAGGATTTCACCTACTGTTTCCAAAATAACACTGCCCGTATTTATCTCCAGAGAGGATCGACCCACAGTCTCGAGCGAAAACAGTGAGTCGGTGAAGACTACAACGGTCGGGAAAACTTTTCTTCTTGCTAGACATCGGCGCACTTCCTTCAAACCCCTGCAGATCACCTCCAGTTTGGTGTACTTTATGCAGATCTGCACGGTCATGACAATTCAGTACTGTCAGGTCCAGGTTGGGGGTATTGAATCAGTACTCCGTATACACTTCTGCCATCCTTGAAACGTGAGCCGTACGTGAAGACTTTTACCACGCTGTCACCCAAAGCCTCGATTGTCTTCAGAGTCTCGCCTCGCTGGAGCTCGACGAGACTGGCTTTCGTCAAAATTGTATTTGCCAGTGTCAAACGTAGTTCAGGCAAGTCAAAGCTTTCATGTAGCACTATAATGGGGACCAGTTGCATTCGTTCCCTGTGCTGTGTGTGTACGCAAACTTTTGACTATATAACAGTAACTGAAACTTGTATCACGTTCAATCCATACAAAGCATTTGGAATATCTTATATATATAATATATAAATGTAGCCGAGTGGTGGCTATGATGGTTGTATTACTGTTGTTTATAATATTGCAGTGCACACACACTAACTGAATTGCTAATAATACAACTAACTAAATGCAGGTCGTGAGAATTATAGTTTAACTAACTGTTTATTGTACTAAGTTCTAAGGTTGAGACAGTAACTGACGTCTAAGTATTTGGACACAGGAAACACAGTTTACGGTTATAAGTTATGCTAGAGCCTTTGCTCTACTACTGTCCTAAGTCTATCCTAACCAGGCGCTGGGTGACTCTTCTCTCACAGGTTTTCCTGTCCTTATATTGTCCACGTTGCTTACCCTGTAATTAACCCTAACATTTCTGGCTGGCCCAAGACATGTCTTCCCACGAAGTGATCAATGACCACTCCAGTTTCTGATTGGTCAAATGTTGCTTAGTTTATGCTAATGTACAAACTTTCCCACTAAGTTATTTAGGTCGCTGAAATACAATATTTGTTTCTACCCCGACTGAGACCCTGGGTCACTCAAAGGACAACTCTCCCCACCCCTTGTGAATTTCCGCCATCCTACCACTGTTCCTGGTAAGTGGCACTGCGTTGTGGGCTGAAAAAGTTATGGACATGGCCACACACACATAAATATATATATATATATATATATATATATATATATATATATATATATATATATATATATATATATAAATATATATAAGCATTGTTCTGTCTTTAACAACTTGTAGTTAAAGTTGCATGGTTATTAGCAGGTTTTTTTTACTTGTAGTCATATAAATAGTCTGACACATTTATACTGTAGCATATATAAATGAGTGTCAAAAATATTTAAATACCAGAAGCAAATTTTTAGTAAATGATTGGATTTTAAATTTTATATTTTGAAAGAAATAAACGTCTCGGTAGAGTTATTAAAGGAATACCTTATTATATATGTATTAATAATGTAGCTGTCTAGCCAGAGGCGTCAGTAATGTTTGCGTTACCATTGCGGTAAGTTAATTGTGTCACCTCCCTAACGACTAAACACAAGTCCTCCTCCGAGTCTGCCAGTGCCAAGTAACGTGAACATACTTAATTTTAGATTTGGTTTTACCCCTTGTGATAGTGTCAGCCAGTGCAGTCAGCACAACCAGTATCCCCCCCCCCTCATCCATTGACGCCTCACTTCTGCGTCTCAAAACACAATGCATAGACCACAGAGTGTATAATCATGTCATAAGTTAAACATGTCAGTGTCGTAGCCCACTTTTTGTTCCATCCGTGCGTTCTCTTAATTGGGTCACTCCCACCCTTTTTCCCCCGACGCTAGATGGTAAGAAACATTCTTACCGTATGAACACCCGACGTTTGTACGACTTTAAAATTGATAGTAACATAAAAGCCCATTCCTTCAACGACATAATCCTTGCTTTATGAAACAAAACAACTGCCTTTATGCACCTCTTAACTGCCTGTGCGTCAAGTGGTACCGCGGGAAAAATCAAGTAATTAAGCAATTTTTCAAATTATGTCACGCCCATGAGAGGTGTCAAACGGCACGGTCCTCACCTTCTCATATCTATGTATATCTACGCTACTACCATAAATAGTATTACAGTAAATATGATTTTTAATGATCTCTTTGTTTTATATCGAACGTGTGATGGGGGTGGATTTATTTTGGGGGAGACAATATCTTGCAGGGTAGGGGAGAAATTATCTTAATCGGGAGGAAAATTTTTTCTCCCCCCGGAGGATTTGTTTTAAAATAGAGTCTCTGGGGGGGACTCTCAATGGGGGAGGATTTGGCAATAGCGCGGCCCTATGCCGCTTAGTATGCGAAACGGATTGCGCGGGGCCCAGTCTAGGTAGGGATAAGGAATTAATAAGGGCGATAAGAGAAAATAAAGATAAGCGTGGCCTATGAGAGTGCGGGGCCCACTGCGGTCGCATAGGTTGCAGTGGCCTAAGACCGCCCTGATCACCATAAGTATTTCTATATAATTCATATCAGGCTACAATAAACCAATGCATCGACAAAAAGTATACCTAATAATTCATACCATGCATAAAACCAGTGCATCGTAAATAAGTATATATATATCTAATATATAAAGCTCAGTTGTTGTTTGTATCTTTGATGGTTTGTATGTTTGTATGTTTCACTTTTCGACTTTCTGTTACACAACCACGGAAAAACCCAAATGACGGACGTGGATCAAATTTTGCAGGACGGTTCCTTTCAACCTGCAGATGGTTTTAAGATCTTATTTTCTAATTGTTCCTTATTCCTAAAAGCTGTAAAGTAACAAAAAAATTAGAAAATGCAGAGACAAAAAATGAAAAATTTAACCTCATTTCTATATTGAACAACCTTACGCGGACGTTCAAATTCCGCTCAAAGAGAATTATTTTTGGTGAAGTAGTTTTTTTCCCAATACTTTATTTTCAGCGGTGCGCTTTCAAAAAATATTATATTGTCTAATTATGGAGCGCACATTTTCGTGTGCGCTTCTTAATTTGAGCTATGCAGTACAAAGCTTTGTCATTTTTTTACTGGTACTTTCTATATATTAGATATAATCGTAAACATTTTTAATTACAACTGCCACACGATGCATTAGGTTTACTTGTTTACACGTTTAAATTTAATTGCGAATCTGTTTTAATTATTTTCTGTTCCATAACTCGACATTTAATAAAAACCTATTTCTGTAATAATTGTGTCAGTATTTTTGTCAAGGCTTCATTTTTAGCGGTGCGCGTTCTAAAATCTTTATCGCCGTATTACGTTGAACACATTTTCGTGTACGCATCTTAAATTTAGCTGTGTCCTATTAATATAACATTTAAATTGTGTTTGTCTTTTAAATAAGCTATACACTTATAATATTTGAACAAAGGCTACCGGAGCTATTAACATAAGTAGATTAAACTAAATAAAGTTATCCTGAAAACACTCAATTATTTTGTATTGCGAATTGAATAAAATATGTTATGTTCATTCCTTTGTAGTTAGATATACATAGGCCATTCTTAAAATCAATTATTGTCATGGTTTCACGCCCGTTTTTTAACAAAAATTTGATTGTTTTTTTTTGTTTTTTTTTGTTTTGTTTTTACATGTGAAATATCCCTTCTTTATTTTTAGAAAAAAAAATCGATTGTTTTGCCATGAAAATGACTCAAAAATAGAATTTCATTTCTTTATGATATACCAATTACATAAAGCCGTAAATTTAAATCGTAAATGTAGACACAAATATATAACATTTCAAATATTATTTCCATGTTATAACAAATATAAATATATTACAAAAGTAGAGTTTTTTTTTGTCCAGTTTTTATGAGCAGACTTTTTATTAAGCCAGAATATTTCTATAACAATTTATTATAAATGTCTAAATACGGTGCGCATATGTTTTTGAATTAATTTTAAAACGACTGCTTTAGTTTCTTTCAAGTATTCTAGAAAGTAAATTTCACATATATCATTTATAATTTAATTTATTGTCGCTATAGTTTAAATACATTTTGCCTTTGAGGGGGTTATTGCCTTATTATCTTTATCTCATAGTCGCCGTTGCAAATATTGTATAAATTACAATTGTGTTACGATGCAGTGTCGTAAATATATAAGAGCTTTTTTAGTGACGACAGTGGCAGAGATCTTTTGGAAAAACGTCAACAAAGCAGTTTACTTTTTTAATGGATAAAAACAAACAAACATACAAACATCAACTGAGCTTTATATTGCATATGTGTTCAAATTATTTTATTTCAATTTTTTTTCACGATGCGTTGCATAATATTTTTCATGTGTAAATGAAATAGTGATTTTTTAAAATATAATACATAAATCGACATTTAATTAAAAACCATAGATGTAGCAAGTTTATTTTATGTTGAAAGCGATGGCCTATGTCAAATAAACGTACACTTTAAAACAGTTTACATAAGCTATATACACAATATAAATTATAAAATTTCGCTACCGAACGTATTAACATAATTTGACTAAATTTAATAAAGTGAACCTGAAAACGCTTAATTAATATGAGTTGCAAATTGAACATGTTATTATCATTCCTGTGTAGTCGCAATAGCATAGGCTATTTCTAAAATTGCTTTTTAATCATTTTTCAGATACGCTTAATAACATACGGTTTCATGTTGTTTTTTTTTCATTTTAATTTTATTTTTCAGATAGAAAATCTAGTGTGTGTGTGAATTTAATATAATTTAAAAAATATGATGCCTTATCAGAAATAGGGAAAAAAATGATTCCTTTTTGAAATTATACACATTGCATAAAAACCGTAAATATAGATCGTAAAATATAGAGACATAAAAAATGTTAAATAATATTTCCCTGTTACAACAACTATGAATACGTCAACAGTAAGATTTATTTTGGTCCAGTACATTTACTTTAGCAAAAAAAAATTTTATGCGGCCATCTGTCTATAATCTGTTATTGTCTAGACATGGTGTGCACATATTCTTTATATCATTTTAATACGACTGCTTTTTTTAAAAAAAAGTATTTTATAAAGTACATTTATAATTTTGTTTATTTGCGCTATGAGTTGTGTAGCTTTTGACTTTTTAAGGGATAGTGCCAAATGTTCTGTATCTCATAGACATGGTTACAAATATTATATAACTTACAATTGTGATACTTTGCAGTTTCGTTATTATAAATGAAATCTTTGAGTGACGAGGGTGGTAGAGCTCTTTCGGAAAACCTATAAGTTATGTTTATTTTGTACAAGTGGGAATGAAATTGTAAATTTAGTTATTATGGTCGTCAAGATTCATTATTTTAATAAATCATATCTTTTAAATAGTAAGGTAATGTTAAAAGGCACTGCATTAAGTGAAAACAACTCTCGCGGTAAAATGGTAAAAATTAAATAATTGTGTATGTTGCTCTTTTTTTTCTCTCTCTCTTTTTTCATAAATATAATTAAATATATTTAATTTTGATCCTTCAAATGGCATAGCTCTGTTTCCCGCAAGATTTTAACTATTATATTAATCTGAAATTAATACTTGGCAAATAAAATTTATGATAACCAGTAACTAATACTGGGATAAAGGGTCAGCACACTCCCTCTACTAAGTGCGGGTACATTTCTAGTATATACATATAAGACGCATTTGTTGTCTGTCTGTTTCCTTATAACTCAAGATCCAGACAACCAAATAACTCGAAATTTGGTACACGTACACACAATTACATGGGAAAGGTTCTTAAATAGGTTTCGTCCCATATATATAAGATACTGGGGGCCGGGGGCCCACATTGTAAATTTTTCCTAATATGAGCTATATAAAATAAACATTGAACATTAAGACGTAAAATAATAAACATGTTGGTGTCAAGATTAACAAGAAGGCGTTTTTTGCCAAAAAATAATGTGACGTGACGTCATAGTTTAAGCTCATATTAATTTGTAAATAGGAAATAAAGTAATAAAAAAAACGTAAAAAACCAAGTTTTTGACTATAAATCCTTTATGTTCGAGACGTAACTAAAAGAATGTTCATTGTAATACGCAGCGCAAGACCATCCAAAATTACAAAAATTGTAGTTGTGTCGTAAAACATGTTTAATATAATGCGCACCGATCAGGAATATGTTTATAAAAGTTTTGTCAATAAAATACGCACCGTGTTGCGCGACAGAAAGGTCGTTCAATATGATACGCACCGCAACACTCTGTCTCAAAAAGTAACATGATACATAGAGATAAATAACATAATCTAAAAATTCAATAATTTAATTACGGTACATGCGATCGATCTCAAATTTGGTACATCGTTTTTATCATCAGTACAAAACTGCCTGCCAAACTTTCAGCTCGCTAGCTTACGAGAAAGTGGGTTAAAAATATATCCAAAATTTTGGTGACAAGCAAGAATGCAAATAATCAATCAACCAAACAGTAACTACGAGTTAATATAAAGGATTTAATTTAAAAAACCGTAAAAAAACCAAGTTTTTGACTATACATCCTTTATGTACGAGACGTAACTAAAAGAATGTTCATTATAATACGCAGCGCAAGACCATCCAACAATACAAAAGTTGTAGTTGTGTCGTAAAACATGTTTAACATAATGCGCACTGATCAGGAATATGTTTATAAAAAGTGTTGTCAGTAAAATACGCACCTTATTGCGCGACAGAAAAGTCCTTCAATATAATACGCACCGCGATACTCTATCTCAAAAAATAACATGATACATAGAGAAAAAAAGAGATAAATAAAATAATCTAAAAATCAATAATTTAATTACAGTACATGCGATCGATCTGAAATTTTAATACTTAGTTTTTATTATCGCCACCAAACTGCCTGCTGAATTTCAGCTCGCTAGCTTACGAGGAAGTGGGTTAAAAATCGATCCACAATTTTGGCGACAAACAATCAAGCAAGCAGTCAAGGGTTCAACCAGACACCACGAGTTAATATAAAGGATTTAAAAAGAGCAGTGGTTATTTCAATGTAATTTTTTTAATGTTAAAATGCTGTGTGTTGTGTTTAAGTATGTGTGTGCATATGTGTGAATCAGTGAGTGTGTGTGTTTTTTGTGTGAACTAAACGGTTTTTCATGTCTGTTAATGTTGCGCCTCTAACAAGATTACGTATATCTTTTTTAAATCCTTTATATTAACTCGTGGTGTCTGCGGCCGACCGACCGACCTTGCTTGCTTGCTTGCTTGCTTGCTTGTCGCCAAAACTTTTGATCGATTTTTAACCCACTTGCTCGCAAGATAGCGAGCTGAAATTTTGCAGGCAGTTTTGTACCGATGATAAAAACAATGTATCAAAATTTCAGATCGATCGCATGTACCGTAATTAAATTATTGATTTTTTAGATTATTTTATTTATTCCTATGTATCATGCTATTTTTTGAGATAGAGCGTCGCGGTGCGTATTATATTGAACAACCTTTCTGTCGCGCAATAAGGTGCGTATTTTATTGACAGCTCTTTTTATAAACATATTCCTGATCGGTGCGCATTATATTAAACACGTTTTACGACACAACTACAATTTTGTATTTCTGGATGGTCTGGCGCTGCGTATTATAATGAACATTCTTTTAATTACTTCTCGTACATAAAGGATTTATAGTCAAAAACTTGGTTTTTTACGGGTTTTTCTTATTTAATAACTTCATTGACATGGGGATTCCATGATAGTTTCTCATTTATTAAGACTCCTAAGTATTTTGCATCTTTAGTTTGGGTCAGTTCTTTTCCATGAATGTAATATTTTGAATTGATTTGTTTCTTTTTCTTTGTTACTCTTAACAGTTGACACTTTTCTGGGTGGAAAGACATACTCCAGTTAGTTTCCCATTTTATCAATTCATCTATGTCTTTTTGTAAAATTTTGCTATCTTGTTCTGATTTAATTGTTCTATAGATTATACAATCATCAGCAAATAACCTAACTTTTGTACCTGTTGAGATGTTGTTGGGTAATTCATTTATATAAATTAAAAAGAGTAAGGGACCTAGCACAGTTCCTTCCTAAACATACAACATTTTATATAAATGTTCAGGCATGGACGCATCACTGTCATAGACTTTTAATTTAAATTATATTACCAGTATTTAAATGATGTGTCCAGTAATTAAAGTGTGTGTCCAGTAATTGAATGATGCGTTCATTATTTAAATGTGTACAATATTTAACTGATAAGTCCTAGTATTTACATGTGTACAGTAATTAAATGATGTCCTTGTATTAAAATGGTGTGTACATCGCTTAAATGATGTGTCCAGTATTTAAATACTAGTGTCCTAGTATTGAAATGACATGTTTTAGGATTTAAATGACATTGTAAAGCATTTTAATTATTTTTCTAGCATATAATGGTTTCTCCTAGAATTACAGTGATGTATTCAAGAATTAAAATATATATATTAAAAAATTACCAAGTTGCACGCCAGTTGACATCGATCCTGATTTATTTATAGATACAATTTAAATTAAACACTAACTTTCTCCTAAGATTTGTCATACAGTGAATAAATATCATTGTGTATCGGTGGTCGTCTGACATTCACGCTCGGCTTATGTACCAGTGTCGCATGTTCGAATCATTATGAAAATAGAGATTTGTTCCCGGGGCCTATATGAGACTATATGAGACTATATGAGACTTAATGAGACTATATGAGACTATATGAGACTATATGAGACTGTATTAGACTATATGAGACTATATGACGCTGTATGAGGCTGTATGAGACTGATGACGCTTGATGAGGCTATATGAGACTATATGAGACTATATGAGGCCAAATGAACAATATGAGACTATATGTGAATATGAGACTATATGAGACTATATAAGACTATATGAGACTGTATGGCGCTATATGAGGCTGTATGAGACTGTATAAATTATATGAGGATATATGAGACTATATGAGACTATATGAGAATATATGAGGCTATATGAGACTATATGAGAATATATAAGACTATATGAGACTATATGAGACTATATGAGGCTATATCAGACTATATGAGACTATATGAGGTTATATGAGGCTATATGAGACTATATGAGACTTTATGAGACTATATGAGACTATATGAGGCTATATGGCCACAATATATGGCTATATTAAAATCACATCTGTAATGTACTTAAGAATCATCACTACACCAAGTTAATTGCTTAAAGAAATATTTACTTCTACGTTACTGGGATAACTTTTTTTAATACTTAATTTTTTTAAGATATCCGGAGAAAACGTTAGTTGCGATGTAAGGATGTTGTGTGCGTTTGTGAGAGAGAGAGGGGGGGGGAGATAATGAAAGAGAGAGAGAGAGAGTGAAAGAGAGAATGGAGATAGAAGGCAACATGAAGTTGGTTGAAAATATTTATATTTTAAAATGCCCATTAACATCTCTCAAATGTCTAATAAAGATATACTTGTATTGCCTCAATCAACACTGAATGACCTGGTCCTTGTGTCCTTCTGTGTGTATATTTATCATAAATAGAGAGTCTGACTCTATGTTTATTTAATGGTTATTGGTATGTGAGATTATTTGAACTATTTCAAAGAATTATTATGTAATTATATGCTTCACTAACAATTATCTGCTTCCTATGCCTTCTAAAAGATTTCTTTACATAATAGTTTACATTATGAATAAACAACGCGAGTGAACGTCGGTTTGGGGGAGGGGGGGACTGCCAACTCATTGTTGGTTTCGAGACATTTTCAGGCGAATGACTAACCCTCGTTACGGTCGTCCAATCACAGTTTACATTTAATAATGGTAGTAATAAATGGGAGGCGGGTAACAGCAACCTCAGTGTGCATGTCTTCACGTTTACTCACTATTTTTTATTTACTTGGGGCTGCTTTTTGTGTCTGTACTCTCAGCCCCTCCCCCCCCCCAGTTTTTTGCACTGTCTATGATGAGCAAGTCTGCGGCGCATGCTGCACCGCGGGTCTCTCCAGAGTTCCTTCTTTTCATTCACTCACAGTCGTTTACCCCAACCCACCCCATTTTGACAACTGTGTCTTTCAGGAAGTCTTTACCCGTCATTAAATCATTAGCGGCGTATGCTACGCCGCGGGTCAGCTAGTGTTGACATTAAAGAGGTAACAGAACGGGCACAAACATACATTTTTTTAACATTAAACAAAACAAAAAACAATGTTTCGCTGGGGCTTGAACCCAGGACCTTCTTCGTATGAGGCGGACGTGATAACCAGTATACTACGAATCTCACATTATTATGTGAAGGAACAATGAAAGTGAAACTCAAGGACCATTGTTGGTCTCGAAACATTGGTCGACCCCAGCGAGGGTCATTCGTCATGCTCAGTTGCACATACTTGCGTCGTGGTGTCTCGCATGGTCCCATGAAGAGAATTCGATATAAAGATATAATTATAGTACCGGTATATTTCATCCAAATCTCCGATATGGATTCCTACTCTCGACGAGCTTCGTTTTCATTAGTAAATGTTGGAGTAACGCAGCAAGGTTTTAACTTATCAGTGAGAACAACACATTCATACAATCTGTTGGGAGCTTCAGAACATTGTTGAATAAGTTGATTCTCAAATTTAACTTACTGCTAGTGCACCTCTCCCCGTCAACTGTTTCCTTGGTTCTAATAAAGCTCTGTAGGACTCTTGTCTACTTTTACTGATTGATTTTTGTCACTGGACATAAAACAGCAAATATTTTTTTTAAAATATATTTAACCAAACTGCCATTAGTTATTATTATTTTTTTTCGCTTACGAAAACATTTTAGGCGACACGCGCGTTGTTTAGTAGCGTCATTTCAAGCTGACGTATAACCATTGTATGTAAAACTAGCAGACCCGTCGTGCATTGCAACGATCTCTGTAAAAAGGAATACATATATAGATAAAAAAAAGAAATTACTTTAAGGGTCAACAGGCCTATCAGTTTAACATATGACGTTCGAAAATCTGTTCATTTTCATTACAAATATATAAATATATTTATCTATATTGCTCAATATCGTGTAAAATTGAATGGGGAATAAAATATACTAAAAGATAAGTAAAAATGCATATAGGGCCCCCAGCCCCGAGGAAATGGAGTTTAGGAGTTCAGTGCTCTTCCGTAATTTAATATAGGCTTTTAAGTTTTTATAAACCAAGTTTGGTCAAAATGCAGTTATCTTCTCATTATCTAACAATTAAACTAATTTTTATTTAGCTAATATAAGAAAAAAATACATTACGGGGCCCCGGGCCCATTCGGTTCAAGATTAATATTTTGAAAACATGTTTATTTAAATTCAGTTTCATCATAGATATATTTCTCAAGATTGTTAAAAATAGAATTGCAAATAATATCTGAAACATATTTGAAAAAAAGACATTTGGGACCCCCAGGCTTGAACGATTGGACATTAGACATGCAGTGCCCTTTTTATTTTAATATGGGCTACCAATTTTTTTAATACAAAGTTTGGTTAAGATCCATTCATTTACTCAGTAGCTATCACATAACTTAATTTTTAAATAGTTCATAGAAGCAACAAATGACATTAAGGGCCACAGGGCCCAATTAGTGCAAGATGTCAAGTTCAAAACGCCTGTTTATTTCAATCAATTTCATAGTGGATATATTTCTCTATATTTATCTAGATCTTTAATACTTGAACGGGGAATAAAATCCTAGACGTTTATGAAAAAAGACATTTTGGGTTCCCAGCCCCGAAGAAATAGACATTAGGAAATTAGTGCCCTATAGTATTTCAATATTGGCTAACAAGTTTTTATATAAAAAGTTTGGTTAAGATCCATCAATTTACCTAATAGCTAACGCTTCAACTAATTTTTTATATACCTCACATAAGACAAAAATCATATTATGGGCCCCCGGCGCCCCATGAGTGTTAAATATTGCAAGAAAAATTGTCAGTTACCATCTCAGGAGCGTACTCAAAAGTCTCCAAA
Source organism: Ampullaceana balthica (assembly GCA_944989445.1). NCBI lineage: Eukaryota > Metazoa > Mollusca > Gastropoda > Lymnaeidae > Ampullaceana > Ampullaceana balthica. The sequence continues at coordinate 40,225 of CALYLW010000776.1, read as the reverse complement.
AGTTTCATGGTGATCGGATGAATGGTTTAGTCAGCTAAAAAGGACATACATACATGCATACTTTATTTTTATATATATATATATAAATAAGCACACAAAAAAACGAAATTAAGGGCCCCCAGGCCCAACAAGTGCAAGATGTAAATTGTGAAACAAATGTTCTTTTCAGGTTGGATCATATTAAAAATATTATCAATATTTGTTGAGACCATGTCAAATTATGGGGATTAAAATCTTAAACGTTTACGAAAAAAGAATTAGGGCCCACGGCCCTAAGGGCTGGGAATAATAGGATCAATGCGCTATAGTATTTTAATAATTACTATGAAGTTATCATACACCAAGTTTTGTCACGATCCATCCATTTTCTTAGTCGTTAACGCTTAAACAATTTTTATATATATCATATTAGCAAAAACAACATTAAGGGCCCCCGGGCCCTATCAATGCAAGAAATTGACTTTAAAATACCTGTTCATTTCAATCTGGAGCATGATATATATATTAGTCAATGCTTTTCAAGATCGTGTAAATCATAACGGGAATAAAGTATTTAACGCTTACAAAAAATAAGATTTTGGGCCCATGGCCCCGAAGGAACGAACAATAGGAGTTCAATGCCATATGGTACTTTAATATAGGCTATAAAATTGTTATGTACCAAGTTTGGTCAAGATCCATTCATTTTCCAAGCAGCTAAGCCTTAAACTAATTTTTATATAGCTCATATAAGAAAAAAAATCTCTTTATTGGCCCCCGGCGCCCCATGAGTGTTAAATTTTGACCCGTAAAAACAAAGTTTTTGACTATAAATCCCTTATATATGAGACAGAACTTAAAGTATTTACAAATATCTACAGACTGAATCTGTCTTTACTCCCCTTTGCTTTTAACCCAAAAAGGGTGGGGTGGGGGTGGGAGAGGGGAAAGGTCTTGTCACCGATCGCTGGGCCAAGTTCACCGTGAAACGCCAAATGTAAACAAAAGCACGCCGCTTTACCTGGTTTAAGCACGAGACGTGTTCACACCGGTGGCTGGCCTGAAGTCAAGTGACCCGTAAAATGTAAACGATAGAGACCTCTACATATAGTTTATATAGATAAACTAAAAATGCATTAATTTAATTACGGTACGTTCGATCGATCTGAAATTTTGATACGATGCATTGTTAGGTTAGACGGGTCCGTGTGCCAAATTTCAGTTCGATCGGATCATGGGAAGTGGGTCATTTTTGACTTCTGTTTTTCCGCCCGCCGAGCCCAAGACAGAGATGAGAGAGAGAGAGAGAGAGACAGAGACGCCGGTGAAGTTAATATAAGGGATTTAATAAAAACAAACCCGTAAAAACAAAGTTTTTGACTATAAATCCCTTATATATGAGACATAACTAACAGTAGTGATTATTTTTAAACATTTACAGACTGACACTGAGTGATGTCCCTTGTCTTTAATAAATGGGGGTGGGATGTGAGGGGGTGTCGGCACGACGGTCGTCGTCAACACGACGGTCGGCGTCAACTCAAACTCACGTGGAACCTGAATTTAAAAAAAAATAACAAACAGTGAATTTTGAATTACATACCTCATATAAGGATAAACTAAAAATGCATTAATTTAATTATGGTACGTTCGATCGATCTGAAATTTTGATACGATGCATTGTTAGGTTCGACGGGTCCGTGTGCCAAATTTCAGTTTGATCGGATCATGGGAAATGGGTCATTTTTGACTTCTGTTTTTCCGCCCGCCGAGCCCAAGACAGACAGACAGAGAGAGAGAGAGAGAGAGAGAGAGACAGAGAGACAGAGACGGCGGTGAAGTTAATATAAGGGATTTAAAAAGTAGCCTATTTCCATCCCAGGAGCGTACTCAAAAGTCTCCAAAAGTTTCATGGCGATCGGATGAATGGTTTAGTAAGCTATAACAGACATCCATACATACATACATACTTTGATTTTTATATATATAGATATTATGTATCCACTCTTGCAGACAAGAACGGTAAGTTTTTTATACAATATATATATTAACTATTAGTTGTAATTTTTTAAAGAATTATGACATAAGCCTGTGGTGTGAGCTTGTTGAAATTGGACTCAACTTTTATCTGTGGTAGGATTCTCCTAAGAATTCATTGACATCGTATCCCTGTTTATAGGGATCGAGATCAAGTGACATAGCACTTTAATAAAATAGACTGGTTTCCTATTGGAAAATGAATCGTGGTAACTAGTGTATTACTTAAAAAGTCAGGTAAGCATATCTGTTATAGTGCATATAAATGGTTTATAGAATTTTTTAATTTTTTCTAAATTACAATTTTAAATTTAATATGTCTTCAATACATTTTTTTAGGTACATGTAACAAAAAACTAAATAACACAAGTCTTTAATATAATAAGAAAAACCCTTAAAAACAATTTTTTTACTATAATTCCTTTATATACGAGAAGTAACTAAAAGAATGTTTCATTATAATACGCAGCGCCAGAACATCCAGAAATACAAAATTGCAGTTGTGTCGTAAAACATGTTTAATATAATGCGCACCGATCAGGAATGTGTTTATAAAAAGAGTTGTCAATAAAATACGCACCTTATTGCGCGACAGAAAGGTTGTTCGATATAATACGCACCGCCACGCTCTATCTCAAAAAATAGCATGATACATAGGAAAAAATAGAATAATCTAAAAAAGTCAATAATTTAATTACGGTCCATGCGATCGATCTGAAATTTTGAAACATTGTTTTTATTATAGGTACGAAACTACCTGCAAAATTTCAGCTCGTTAGCTTACGAGCAAGTGGGTTAAAAATTGATCACAAGTTTTGGCGACAAGGGCGGGCGGGCGGCCGCAGACACCACGAGTTAATATAAAGGATTTCATATAACAGTCCCGTAAAAACAAAGTTTTTGACTATAAATCCCATATATATGAGAAATAACTAACAGTATTGATTATTTTCAAACGCTACAAACATTTACAGACTTAACCTGTCTTAAATCTACTTTGCTTCATAACCCTGGGGGTGGGGGGTGTTGGGGGTGGGAGAGGGGGCAAAGTCTGGTCACCGATTCGCTTGACCGAGCTCAGTGTGACATGTAAAATGTAAACAAAAGCAAGCGGGTACGTCGATGGATCACCTCAACGCGTCAACTCAAACTTTCACGTGGAAAAAACCCAATAACAAACAGTGAATTTAAATTACATACCTCATATAAGGATAACTAAAAATGCATTAATTTAATTACGGTACGTTCAATCGATCTGACATTTTGATACGATGCATTGTTAGGTGAGACGGGTCCGTGTACCAAATGTCAGCTCGATCGGATGACGGGAAGTGGGTCATTTTCAACTTTTGTTTTTCCGCCCGCCCATGAGATGATGAGATGATAAGACGGCCGCGAAGTTAATATAAGGGATATAATAAAACAAATAGTAAAAACAAAGTTTTTGACTATAAATCCCTTATATATGAGACATAACTAACAGTATTGATTATTTTCAAACATTTACAGACTGAACCTTTCTGTCGCGCATTAAGGTGCGTATTTTATTTACAACACGTTTTATAAACATATTCCTGATCGGTGCGCATTATATTAAACATGTTTTACGACACAACTACAATTTTGAATTTTTGGATGGTCTTGCGCTGCGTATTATAATGAACATTCTTTTAGTTACGTCTCGAACATAAAGGATTTATAGTCAAAAACTTGTTTTTTTACGTTTTTTTTTATTAAATCCTTTATATTAACTCGTGGTGTCTGCGGCCGACCGACCTTGCTTGCTTGCTTGTCGCCAAAACTTTTGATCGATTTTTAACCCACTTGCTCGCAAGATAGCGAGCTGAAATTTTGCAGGCAGTTTTGTACCGATGATAAAAACAATGTATCAAAATTTCAGATCGATCGCATGTACCGTAATTAAATTATTGATTTTTTAGATTATTTTATTTATTCCTATGTATCATGCTATTTTTTGAGATAGAGCGTCGCGGTGCGTATTATATTGAACAACCTTTCTGTCGCGCAATAAGGTGCGTATTTTATTGACAACTCTTTTTATAAACATATTCCTGATCGGTGCGCATTATATTAAACATGTTTTACAACACAACTGCAATTTTGTATTTCTGGATGGTCTGGCGCTGCGTATTATAATGAACATTCTTTTAATTACTTCTCGTACATAAAGGATTTATAGTCAAAAACTTGGTTTTTTACGGGTTTTTCTTATTTAAAAATTTGTTTGCAAATTACATCTTTTTCACTTTACACTGTTTCTTGTATGTATTTTAAAGATGTATTTTATCCATTCGTTCGATCAAGCTTTCTTCTTTTATTTCTGTGGGTAGGAGTCAATAATATCGTCCATCCCTGGGAGGCATAAACACTCTAGCTTAGCAACTGTGTTTATACTTTTTACATAACTTAAACTAAACCAGCAGGGTAAATTTTAAGCTCAAACCTTGCGTTTCGAAATGTTTCTTTAAAAATAATAAACCCCATACACACCTGACATAAACATTAATATTCACATAAATATCCCTTTACATTATGTGGCTTAGCGTGTCCGTGTGAGGCCCCAGGGTATCTAATAAAATAAATTATTGCAAATTAAGACGAAAAATAATAAACACTTTGGTGTCGAGATTAACAAGAAGGCGTTTCTCGCTTGATATGTCTCACATTACTGTCACATCTTTTATTTTTAACGCAATGTGCTGTATTATTGTTTCAGTCATAACTGGTGCGCATAATTTAATGCTGCAAGTGAACGTCCGGAACGCGCTTCCGGCGGTTAGTTAATAAACAACCTGTTTATCATGATTTATTTTGAATGCTCCAAACTTCTTTGCTGCAGTTGATCGTTGTACGGTATGTCATTCGCTATGCATTTTGTTTTTAATGATTATATCATTATTATTTATGCAAACTAATATTGCGCGTATCCCAAGATTGGGGTTTTTCTCATTACATATAAAATCATATATACTAGGTTGTGCTGCGGCGCCGTGGCGCCTGCGGCGCCCACTTTTTTAGGGCGCCAGCGTCGCCCACCTTTTTCATAAGCCCAACTAACTTGTCCTTGTTTGATAAATACGAAATATTAAACTTTCTGAAATGTTCACAAAGTATTTTATAATAGGGGTTGTAGGGCGCCTACGGCGCGCACTTTGTTTTTTGTCAAAACCCAAAGTAACTTATCCTTGTTTGATAAATACGAAATATTAAACATCCTGGGATGTACACAAAGTATTTCATAATTAACCTTCATCAAATCTTCTTTTCACATTGTTCCATTTTCCAAAATAAAAATATGAGTTAAATCAATGACGTCATATAATATTTTTTACAGCGCGTCTTTAATTTGTAGTTAATTTTCACACCTTTTGATGCACACTTTGTATTAAATATAAGATCAATCAATTACGCCATTTTATATATTTTGACAGTGCTTATCACCACACGACGTTGTACATCATTCCTCATCGTTCCACATCCAATGAGTGAGTGAGTTAGTGAATGAGTGACTTGGACTATAATATTATTTATAGTATATATAAAAATTATATGCTAAAATATTTGGGTTATTTTTATAAATATATTATCACTTAAACATACAAATCTTAGCATATATATCATTTTTGGGGCTAGCTCTAAAGCTTTCTTGATTTTCATCTTGAATTGAAGTAGAGCTTTGATTTTTTTTTAACATTAATTATATAAATTTTATAGTATGTTCATAATAAATCAGGTAAAAAATAGGGAAAATATTAATGAAAGAACATTTAAATTATTCGATTTGCTAAAGTGATATTCATATCACTTTGCCATTTGTGACGGTAATTTCAATCAGTTTCTGAATGCCAGCAAGCTCTCTCACCAATTTGTAGTTGATACCTACTGCAATATTGAGGCCAACAGATTTCAGTGGGTTCTAATAAATCAAAGCACCTTAACAGCTGACGACAAACGTCCTTTACCAATTCGTAAACAGACAGGAATCGCGTGATATTAACATCTTACCTGGAAAGAAAGTGATACAGATTTCAAGTTTCCAAGGAAGTTCCAGAAATATGGATCAAATGTTCATAATCGGAAGTAAACGCAATACTTCTTTGTTCTATTTAATTTACTGCACGCTGTGGCGAGAAAGATGTGCATCTTGGTTTGGCAAGTTGTCTAGGGGTGTAATATTTAAATTAACACCTTCCCGCTCACACGCATAAACTTTTGTGATCTCTTGCACTCGATAATCAACAGACCAAAGGGTTGTAAAATGAAACAATAAATTTATTTAAACAATTTATACAATAGTGGAAACTGGTTCCAAATGATAACAGTGATACAACTAATTAACTGTCCCTTCTTTGGCCTAGCATTATCATCATTAAGGATATGCCTTGTAACCTTATGTTTTTAGTGTGGATACTTAAATTCAATGAAGTCGTAGCGCCCCGCTCCTTTTGGCGGTTGGTTCTGCACACTCCCCTAGTCAGTGTGTGCTGGTCTCCGCAGCTGTGTGCGATGAAGCGTTCAGCGTGGTATTTCTGCCCTACACACGCTCAATCAGGGCTGACGTGTGTAGTTGTTTCTGCAGGTTCCCTCTAGCCGAATCTTTCTCTTCTTTGGGCTCGGTCGGCTGCTTCACGTATGGTTCAAGGTGACATCGGTGATCACGGACGTGTGAATAACCGGCTTCTGTACGTGTAGTGTGAGTACTTGTCCTCCTCAAAGTCCTGGCGATCGGTGCAGGGATGAGGTCTCTTATCTTTTTATCTTATCTATACAGGCGCTTCTTCTATGCAGAAGATAGTTGCGTCCACATACCATGACAGATGATCTGTTGGCAAGTGATGCAGCGTTCACAGGCCACGGCTTTGTGGGTTCCACGCATTAACCAGCCGCCTAACTACAGGTTAGGTACCCATTCAGAGCTGGGTGACTCAGAGGCGCCCTAGGCCCCGGGAACAAACCCTTGCCTTCACACGGATTCGAACCCATGCCCATCGGTACGGCAGTCCAGTGCGCTGCCACTCGACCACCGGTATTAGCTGGTGCCCAGAAGCCAGACTAAACATAGAAAACATACATGGGTAGTTTCTCCTCTTTGTCTGTTTTAATCCACCCTTCTGGCGACCGAGCCTTCAGAGCAGGGTGCCAAAAGGTGATCAAAATACATTCACATAAACAAAGTATCATCTAATTCATTACATAACACGAGACTGAATTTAAGATCTCATTTCTACCACCATGGGTGCAGATATACCTTGCTGACACCACGTAAGTGGATTGAGGCACAACATATAATAATGTTATTTATTACACGCAAATATAACTTGGTCCATCTATCTGATGGAGCGCAGTGTAATCATATTTAGTTAAGAAAATAAACGAGGGGTAATTAAACAACGCACGTGGCCCCGTGCGGCGATCATGGGGTTAACATATTCCAATAATTTCAACACGGCATTATACAATGGTTAACATTTAGATAATTACAGGAAATATATACATAAATATGAGGGAAAAAAAGCTAGAGTTCAACTTAAATGGATTCTGGTTAACACGAATAATGTCGGCCCTTCCACAACAAGGCTGGATGCAGATGTAGTGGTATGAAATACGGTCACACTGTCACTACCACCTACGGACGTCTTGAGCGGAGAAGAGAGTGATTTCTGATTTGCGTTGGCCTTTACACCCGATGGGTAATGTATTCACCCCTTTTCTGAATGGCCTTTAATTGTGACGCGTCTCATGATCCCGATGCATACCTGATCATGTCAGATCGTGGCATTGTTGACGGTTTCGGGTCAGACAATAGTGAGTTCCCCTTTGTTCTACCAAGTTCCCGTGCGCAGATGACTTTATCTCCACAAATTTCGTCACACACGCAAATACTGAAATAAATATCACATTACTTACTATATTATTATATTACATTCTTTCATTCACAGGAAAAAATTGTCATATTTTGTTACAGTCTATGAGAAAAAGGGGGAGTCTGGGCAGGAAAACAGTCAAGTCAAAAGCAGTAGAACACACAATTGCAGCAGAAGCTCCTGATGAAAAAAGAGCAAGATTCCAGGCAGATCAGGTCCGCCACAGAGTTGCTAGAGCAGCTGAAACAGCTGAGCAAAGAAAAATCGCGTCTCCATGAAGATCAGGTCCACCGCAGAGTTGCCAGAGCAGTTGAAACAGCTATTCAGCATATGGCACGCATTTTTGGCTTAAGAAAACAGAGAAATGTCGCCATCACTTTGAAATGGAAAGCCAAAATGCATGATGGTTTTATGTACACCTCATCATATGACTATGAAAGCAACAATCTTTTTGACGTTGGCAGAATGTCAAATGTTTGTCTAAAGTGTAGTGCACTTCATCCAGCCAATGCTGTAGACAGCAAATATCGCCAGATTTACTTCTTGGAAGAAGATGTGCAAGTGCAAAGACGACTGAATTTGCTTGACAGTCTTGTTGACATAAACATTGTCCTCAAACTGTAAAGAATGCTGCATCAGCATATAGCTATTTTACGTCATTTAAAATGGCTGAAGCGATAATGGATAACACTCAAGTGGATTACATAATCAACATTTCTGGCAAACCATCATTAAAGGAACACAAAGGAAGATTCACATCAGCCTCTGTTAGTGAAGTGGCCATTATGATTGCTGGAGAGCTAAGTTATCGTAGGATCATTTTGCTGCATTCAAGAAGTTTCTCACAAATGCCACTTCAAATGATCAAAGACACTCACAGGTCATATGATCCACTTCAGTACCCTCTGCTATTTGTTAGAGGAGAAGATGGCTATGATTTGAACATAAAAGATGTAAACAAGGCCACAAGCAATGAATACTATGCATATTGCATGATGCAATGAGTCAACGATTCCAATACACTCCTCAGATTCCCACACCTTTTTCAGCATTACATTGTGGAGATGTATGCTAAGGTTGAGAATGAGAGATTGTGTTTCATCAGACTCAACCAAACAAAACTTAGAGATGAGGGCTATGGTGTACGATTGGAAGCAGTAAGGAATGACAACTATATGACTTCTGAAAATATTGGCAAATTAGTGGTGCTGCCTTCATCCTTCAATGGATGGCCCCGTTACATACATGAATATGCACATGATGGTATGATCATTGTGCGTCATAGATCTCTTCATCACTTTCACCTGCAACCCAAGCTAGCCAGAGATAACAGTTGAATTGCTTCCAGGGCAAGTGGCAGCAGATCGTGTTGACTTGGTTGCCAGGGTGTTTCAACAAAAAGTTTAGAAAATGATGCATGTCATCAAGGATGTCCACGGTTTTGGAAAAGAAGCATGTTTTATGTATTTCATTGAGTGGCAAAATCGAGGACTGCCACAAATGGATCTTTTGGTTTGGTTGCAGAACTAAATTCGTCCAGACCAAGTAGAAAGCACAATAAGTGCAGACATTCCAGACAAAGAAGAAGATTCCATTCTGTACGATGATGTTACCAAAAATGATTCATGGCCCTTTCTGCAATAGGAATCGCAAGGCACCATGGAATGTTGATGGCAAGTGCAGTAAGAGGTTTCCCAGGCAAATGTTGCAAGAGACACAGACAAGAGATGATGGATATCCCCTGTACCGCCGCCGAAAACCAGGTGATGGTGGCCATGTTGCCCCTGGTAGAGCACCAGAATCTGGCATGTTGGAGGATGTTGACAACTCTTGGGTTGTACCCTATGCACCATTACTCTGCAGAATCTTCAAAGCACACATAAATGTGGATAAGTGCAACTTAGTCAAAAGCATCAAGTACATTTGCAAGTATGTTACCAAGGGAAGTGATGCAGCCATGTTTGCTGTTGCAAATGAAATGCCGAACAGGCTTGATTTGGTTATCAATTATCAACAAGGATGATACATTAGTAGCAGTGAGGCAGTGCGGCGCCTGCTCATCTTTCCCATCCATCAAAGGTATCCAACAGTTGTTCACTCGGCAGTACATCTTGAAGGAGGCAAAAAAGTATAGTGTGAACCAGGACAGCCAACAGCACATTTGACTGACACTCCACCAAAGACTACATTAACAGACTTTTTTGATTTCTGCAAAACAGTTCCTCTTGCAAAAACATTCCTGTATTCAGGTTGAGAATGAGAGATTGCGTTTCATCAGACTCAACCAAACAAAACTTAGAGCTGAGGGCTGGGGTCAACTAATCCCATTTAACAGTTTGCAAGCGAAGGTAGTGGAGGGTGGGGCATGTCTTGAGACCTGGAATGCTTTTAGCATTCAGTTTCGTTGTTCCTTCACAGAGTACACGTATTTCGTAGTGTATTGGTATGCTTGACATGCGGAAGGTCTTAGGTTCAAGCTCAAGCCCCAGCGGCAACCCCTTTTTCAATTTTTAAAACAATGTTTATGTTTAAGACGGTTATTTTCCCCCTTTCTTTAATTTCTTATCGAACATAAACACCGCTATACATGCATTTCACGGGGGAAAAAGCTTCGTTCAATCTGATACTAATTCCTTCATCAGGTAACGGTCTTATTCTATCGGTCACATATTTCTGGGAAAAGTTCATAGACGAAGCTGTGCTTGGCAACATGGCTGTAATATAATTTGTTTCTCAACATTGGGAAAACTTCGGCGACGAGCTCTCCGTTGTTCTCAGTCATGGAAACGTAGTCATACACTCTCAACAATACACTCAATACATGGATCGTCCTGAGTCAGAAATTGACCCGATGTCCGAAATACTTCACAAAACTGCATCGGTGGTCCCCCCCCCCAAATGTTCAATCGCGTCGATCCCATTTGTTCGTGCTAGTGTTTGTCTTCGTTCTACCTACGTTTTTTTAATTTGCACTATCGATGAGTAAGTCTGCGACGAATGCTATACCGCGGGTCGTATCAAGTAATGCATACCATAAATCAAACCAGTGAATCGCCAAAAAGTATACCTAATAATTCATACCACGCATAAAACCAGTACATCGCCATTACGTTAACTATGGGGAAGTGAATTATTAAATAAGATCCACAATTCCTTTCATATATAATAGCCCTACCGATTTCATCTCCCCAACAAAACGAGTGTGTTAGTTTGTCCTTTGCTTAGTGCTATAAACACCAAATTATTTAGGACAAGAAATATATGTGTTATGTCCAGGTTTGGAAATGGTGTGTACTGTGTTCGTTACACACTACAGTTGATTAAATATTGGTTAGTACAGAATACAGAAGAGTCAGTGTGTACTTTGTACATTACACACTACAGTGGAGTCATTGATAATGGTGTGTACAATTAACTTTATAACCTACAGTTAAGTTAATGGAGATATGGACTGTGTAGATAATAGTATATATTAGTATATTTACAGTGTTGTGTACATTATACACTGCATTCGTTGTTAACTGAGTATATATAAAACTGAAAGTATATTTATAGTGTTGCGTTATTGTACACTATATTCAGTGTGGACTGTGTACATAGTGCAATACTGTGAAGAGAGTATAGTAGTTTGAATTATGTGCATAATACAGTCCTGTACAGAAATGATAAATTTGAATTATGTACAAATACAGTAATATGATAAGACGATTTAAATATTGTGTTTTGATACTGTTGATGTTATTTATTATTTAAAATGTAAGACATTAGTTCTAGCGTCCTGACATGACTTTTAATTTTAATGTTACTACCTTTAATCTTAATTGTATGAAAATTAATGGTACGTTATAAAATTAACTCATGTATTAACTCCTGTATTAACGTTAGTATTGACTCATGAATTAACTCATGTATTAACTCATGTATGAAATAATGTATTAATAGGTGTATCAACTCATGTGTCAAATCAAGTATTAACTTAACTATTAACTGGCTCTCTATGTCACCCTTGAGTAACACAGTTCCATTACAGACGGATATGTTTTTAAAAAAAAATCGGTATTATCCGTTATTATTAAACATAATTTACAGAATGTTTTTGTCTTCAACTGACATAAATACTTGATCGTAAGGACTCTGTAAAACAAACAACACAGTAATAAACAATACATCAACAATAGGATAACTATTGTTAGAACACTTTGAGAATAGTGGCGGCCGAAATAATGACAACAATGACTACAAATAGAAACAATCCACATGTAAGTGTACATATATGTGTACATGTAAGTGTGCATGTAAGTGTATGATAAGTTTAAGTGTATGTGTACATCTAAGTGTAAGTTTACGCGTAAGTGTACATATAATTGTAAGTGTACGCGTAAGTGTACATCTAAGTGTAATTGTACGTGTAAGTGTACGTGTAAGTCTATATCTAAGTGTAAGTGTACGTATAAGTGTACATGTAAGTGTATGTGTAAGTGTGCATGTAAGTCTAAGTGTACGTGTACGTTTACGCGTAAGTGTACGTGTAAGTGTACGTGTAAGTGTACATGAAAGTGTATGTGTAAGTGTGCATGTAAGTTTAAGTGTACGTGTAAGTTTACGTGTAAGTGTACTTGTAAGTGTACTTGTAAGCGTACGTGTAAGTGTACTTGTAAGCGTACGTGTAAGTGTACGTGTAAGTGTACGTGTAAGTGTACGTGTAAGTGTACGTGTAAGTGTACTTGTAAGCGTAAGTGTAAGTGTACGTGTAAGTTTACGTGTAAGTGTACTTGTAAGCGCACGTGTAAGTGTAAGTGTACGTGTAAGTTTACTTGTAAGCGTACGTGTAAGTGTAAGTGTACGTGTAAGTGTACGTGTAAGTGTACTTGTAAGCGTACGTGTAAGTGTACGTGTAAGTGTACGTGTAAGTGTACGTGTAAGTGTAAGTGTACGTGTAAGTGTACTTGTAAGCGTATGTGTAAATGTACATGCAAGTGTACGTGTAAGTGTACGTGTAAGTGTACGTGTAAGTGTACTTGTAAGCGTACGTGTAAGTGTACATGCAAGTGTACGTGTAAGTGTACGTGTAAGTGTACGTGTAAGTCTGCATGCAAGTGTACGTGTACGTGTACGTGTAAGTGTACGTGTAAGTGTACGTGTAAGTGTACGTGTAAGTGTACGTGTAAGTGTACGTGTAAGTGTGCATGCAAGTGTTCGTGTAAGTGTACGTGTACGTGTACGTGTACGTGTACGTGTAAGTGTACATGTAAGTGTACGTGTAAGTGTACGTGTAAGTGTGCATGCAAGTGTACGTGTAAGTGTACGTGTAAGTGTACGTGTAAGTGTGCATGCAAGTGTACGTGTAAGTGTACGTTTAAGTGTACGTGTAAGTGTGCATGCAAGTGTACGTGTAAGTGTACGTGTAAGTGTGCATGCAAGTGTACGTGTAAGTGTACGTGTAAGTGTACGTGTAAGTGTAAGTTTACGTGTAAGTGTACTTGTAAGCGTATGTGTAAATGTACATGCAAGTGTACGTGTAAGTGTACGTGTAAGTGTACGTGTAAGTGTACTTGTAAGCGTACGTGTAAGTGTACGTGTAAGTGTACTTGTAAGCGTACGTGTAAGTGTACGTGTAAGTGCACGTGTAAGTGTACGTGTAAGTGTACGTGTAAGAGTACGTGTACGTATTAAAACTATATTAGATTTTTTAAATCACATGTTTAACACAGACATTCAATTCAAATCTGTTTTAAACGCATGATCTGGGTGGTTCGTTTAGTTCCTATGAATTTAAGAGGCATGCGATTGAAAAGAATTGTTAAATTAATATTATTGAACACTAATTTAAAAGGCCTCTGAAGTGTTAACACGGCCATGAATGCAATGTTCGGATGGCTGCTTAAATCGGCCCTGGCAGAGATGGCCTCTGAAATCCAAACCTATTTGGGCAATCATTATGGTTAGATTGAGATCTCATTATGTCACCAGCTTGTTGAGATGAGTGTAGATAATTAAAAGATCATCTAGTCAATGAGTCAAATTAGATTAATAAGGTTAACACGATATATTAAAAGACATTCAGCACAATTAGTAGGTAATACAATTCTCAGGTATGCAAAGAGATAACAACTCTTTTCTTAGTTCATATGCAACAACAAACAAATACAGATCCTGCTTCTGCCCGTAGTACATTTGGACGTGTGCTGGGTTGCAAAAACAAGACAAGAAACAAAACCAATAAACTATCAATAGTCAAAACACTATTTGAAATTCAAGACTAAACATAAACCATGGATACGCGTAGAACGCATAATTTTCTTCATAGAAAGGGCGTGTTAAATATGTAATATAAGATAAAGACAAAAAATCGATAGAGCAAGAAGTATATTTAGCGTTTCTAATAATTGCACAGACACTGCTTTGAATCCTGCACCTTGCATATAAATCGTAATGAATTTTCTTCTCTTCCCGAAACAGACCAATATACATACATTTGTTTATGTAATTTAATTTTAGAATATTTTTAAAAATTTAGCAATTGTTATCTTGACGTAAATATATTTTTTATCCTCCTTTTTGACTCATATAGAAGAATAACTGTTGTACACTAAAGATCGTATATTGATGGCATTTCTTGAACTTTTCAAAATTGTTCTTAAAATATAATTAATTAAAATTTATCAACGCTTCTTTTTGTATTGAAGGCAAATATAAAAAAAAATACAAAATTTGTGCAAAAAAAGATTTAGTGCTTTTAAAGCATTTGACAAAATTAGCTTTTTCTATTTTTATCTCAAGCATTGTTTCCTCTATGTTTCGTAGGTTCGCGTGCAAAAAAAATATAATAACTTCGTGTGCAAATAATCCCTTTTTACTGTGCACAATTAAACAACCAAAAAATACACAATTATCGGTCTCTTTTTTCACTTTCAATGTTTTACAAATGAAATAGGTAATTCTAATTACAAGAACTTACTAGTCTTATCAGAGCCGACTTTACACCATTTTGGGCCCCTGGGGAAAGAAAGAGCCCCCCCCACCCGCAGGAATTAAACATAAATACACATAATATATGTAAATAGACATAATCCCATGAGGCCCCAACGGGCCTTTGCGTTAAGACGGCACTGAGTCTACTAAGTAAAAGGAGTCTATTTTTTAAATAATATTTTATGTTCATTATGTTATTTAAAAGCAAAGCTATTCAATTTCATTTTATAATAACCTTAAATATTTTTTATTCAAAAGTTTTAAAATATAATATGTATCTTTATGCTAGTGGCTAAAAAAATAATAAATTGTGTTTGCAAACAAACTTTTTAAAATAAAAGGAAATGTTCATTTCAAAGTATATATTTTGAACTCGTTTTTTTTCTTTTCATTTATTTAGTATGGTAGCAATTTAAGTTAATGTACACTATGTTTTAATAGATTAGGTAACATTATAATTGTCTGTTATTTGATATATCATTTTAAACAGGCAATTATGTAAAAACAAGGAGATTATGCTGGACTATTGCAAAATTCCTTCAGTTTTGATCTACAAACTAACAACAAATAGCTAACAACGACAACACAAAGATATGGCTAATTCACTTGAGGAACTTCGTAGATTATTACAAGAGTTACTGGCAAACGAGTTACTGAGTCGCAGACTTACGCCTGTCACTCAAGAGAGAATGCAAGTAAGTGTAGCTAAAATTTCAACATATTTATTTTAATATGCAAATATTTGTGTGTAAATAATAAACTCTAATGAATATTTGTATTTAATTAATTTATTAACAAACCAAATAGCTGGAGTTTAAATTATAAAGTACTAAATTTTATAAATCAATGTCTCATATCAAATATAAGTATGAGTTTAAATTCTGACTATCTTCTTAGCTTATTTTTTGATGAATAACAACATTAAAGTTTTAGATAGTTTAAGTCCTATGTATTGCATTATTTGATGCATAAATCATTTTCGGAAAATCGTGGTGCCTGTGGTTTCATCTTTCCTTCCTTCCTACTTTTTCAATATTTGTTACATCCTCACAAATTGCTTTTGGTTTTCTTCTTTCATACTGTCCTATTTTTCAATCAAAGTTATATCCTCGTAATGAGCTCATATGAGTGTTTCTCTAGTTATATTGGGCACACGTTTTTTCATGGTTTGATCTTTTCATCTCAAATGACTTCATTGCAGTTTTCTCTCACATTGTCGGAAGGAAACCAAATAAACACACTGAGGATTTCTGAACTGTTGCCAATTCGCCACATTTTAACTCAGCCGATCCGACAGGATGTAACTCCTGATGTTCTTAGACATTGTGTTCTTAGACTGGAGGTAACTCGTGATGTTCTTAGACAGCCACCAGTGGAAAACAGGTCATTGCAATCTGAAATTATTTTAAATGACCTTGTTCATCAGGTATGACAAAAAATTGATTTTAACAACACATTTAAATTATTTGATATTATGATAAGTGTTGAAGTATGCAATGATATTATGATAAGTGTTGAAATATGCAACAAGATATTATGATGAGCGTTGAAGTATGCAAAGATATTATGATAAATGTTGAAGTTTGCAATAATATATTATGATAAGTGTTGAAGTATGCAAATATATAATGATAAGTGTTGAAGTATGCAGCAAGATATTATGATAGGTGTTTAAGTATGCAAATATATTAAATAAGATTCGAAATTTGCAACAAGATATTATTTTAAGTGTTGAAGTATGCAAAGATATTATGATAAGTGTTAAAGTATGCAACACGATACTATGTTAAGTGTTTAATAATGCAAAGATATGCAAATATAATATGATAATTTTTGAAGTATACAACAAGTTATTATGGTAAGTGTTTATGTATGCAAAGACATTATGATAATTGTTGAAGCATGCAACAATATATTATGATAAGTGTTGAAGTATACAAAAGTATTATGCTAAGTTTTAAAGTATTGAACAACATATTATGATAAGTGTTGAAGTATGTAACAAGATATTATGATACGTGTTGAAGTATGCAACGATATTATGTTAAGTGTTGAAGTATGCAACAAGATATTATAATAAGTTTTGATGTATGCAGCAATATATTATGTTAACTGTTGAATTATGCAAATATATTATGATAAGTGTTTAAGTATGTAACAATGTATTATGATAAGTGTTGAAGTATCCAAAAATGTTATGATAAGTGTTGAATTATGCAAAGATATTATGATAAGTGTTAAAGTATGCAACACGATACTATGTTAAGTGTTTAATAATGCAAAGATATGCAAATATAATATGATAAGTTTTGAAGTATACAACAAGTTATTATGGTAAGTGTTTAAGTATGCAAAGACATTATGATAATTGTTGAAGCATGCAACAATATATTATGATAAGTGTTGAAGTATACAAACGTATTATGCTAAGTTTTAAAGTATTCAACAACATATTATGATAAGTGTTGAAGTATGTAACAAGATATTATGATACGTGTTGAAGTATGCAACGATATTATGTTAAGTGTTGAAGTATGCAACAAGATATTATGTTAAGTGTTGAAGTATGTAAATATATTATGATAAGTGTTTAAGTATGTAACAATATATTATGATAAGTGTTGAAGTATCCAAAGATGTTATGATAAGTGTTGAATAATGCAACAATATATTATGATAAGTGTTGAAGTATGTAACCAAATAGTATGATACGTGTTGAAGTATGCAACGATATTATGTTAAGTGTTGAAGTATGCGAATATTCAAAGTTATAAATATCAGAATTTTAATATAGGTTAAAACATCAATAACATTAAAACGCAAATTTCACTTTTTTAAATCAGGCAAAACCCAGAAACTCACAATATATTTAGAAAATGTTTTAAGGCTAAAGATACTTTTAAAAAGTATGCATCAAAATTGAACTCAATCATTTTCTTCTTCTTTTAGCTGGCTAATGAAGCTCCCAAAAGTAAACCAGAAGAAAAAGCAGAAACGACGCAGAGACTTACCCTAGAGGAGTTAAAAAATGTTATTGGCTCCAAAATTGCAGACTTGGGACCATACAACTCTAAAAAAGTTTTAGAATCCCTGCAGCTGTTTGAAAATGCATTCACAGAATATCCCAAAGAAAGAAAACAAATTGCAGATTATATGGCTGATTTAGGCTATGCAAGTAGGTCCTTACTGTGCACATGAATATTACATTTAAATGTAATCTATACATCATCCAAATCTTGTACATTATGGGCCTCAAATGTCTGGATATTTTATGTGGAATCATAAAGAAATCAACTTCAACAAAATACTTTTAATATAAATTGATAATTTTATACCGCTGTATCCCAGCAAGGAGCCGGGCTCACAGCGCTCTACATGGAGATAATAACAAATATATAATAATTAAAAAACATTCTTATCATAATAACCAAACAGATGACAGTACGTTACACATAAGCTACGTTAAACATTACAAAGAAATGTTGTTTCTTTAGTTTTGAATATAAATTTTGAAAAGATGCGTCTTAAATGCAGTTTTGAAAAACTTGGTAAATTAAATACTCCGCTGTGTAATGGTGGAGAATTCCATGGTTTTGCGGCACAAAAGGAGAATGACCTTTCGCCAAATGTTTTACTTCGTGTCTTCGGAATACAGAGAATGCGCATGTCTGCATAACAGCGTAGCTGCCGCCTTGGTGAGTAGACGACAGAAGCTCAGTAAGATAGGAAGGGCATGAGTCAGAAAAGAAGTTGTGACAGAGAACGGCCAGTTTGTAATCAATTCGAGCTTGTATATGTAGCCAATGAAGTGAGTAAAGAAGCGGAGTAACATGGTCATGTTTGTTTGCCTTTAGAACTAATCTGGCAGCTGAATTTTGAACTTTCTGTAGTTTTTCAATGCATTGTTTTTGGGAGCCTCACAGAAGAGAATTGCAGTAATCCATACGAGCTAGTACAAGAGAACAGACTAGAGTTTTTGTGGCACTAACTTTTAAGTAATGACGGCTTGAGCTGATCTGACGAATGGCAGTGTAGGCAGAGCGACATATGTGATTGATGAAGTTTTTGGAGACATATTGTCAGAAATAATGTAGCCAAGATTCCTAAAATAACTCTTAAGTTGTATGTAAATGCATATAAACATGAAAAAAATTGTAAAAGAAAATATAAAAATATTATGCGCACAGAATTTTTTTGGATTATAAGAAAAATATATTGAGTGAAACTCTTCACAGCTTTTCAGTATGTTTTAAATGATTCCTTAAACATGAATTAAAATCATTTGGTTAATACATTTAAAAAATATATTATTTATTTAAATATGGTAATTTCATAAAAATTACTTAGCAAGGCTGGAGCCTAAAAAAAGATAAGACAGTATGTTTAAAGTATCATGTTCTTGTGCTATTAATATTCAAACAAACCTTGTTAAGTGACTACCAAAAATTTATATATTTCCCAGCACCTGGAGTTTGTTTTTAATAATCTTGGACACATCATTTCTAATTCCTATTTTTTTGGTTAAAACAACTTTACTAAGCCCTACGAAAATAAATAATTTAAAAGACAACTTAACATGTATTACATAATAAACTAGTCAATTAAAAAAAATGTTCTGTTTAATGAACATTTGAAATGTAAAAGACATATCTATAATATAATAGTCCAAGTCACTGGATACTTTGGATGTGTCACACTATGAGCTCATATTTTAATACAAGGCGTGCATCGGAACGCGCGCAAAAAGGTGTGTAAAATAATTATAAATTAAAGACGCGCTGTAAAAGAAATATTATATGACGTCATAGTTTGAGCTTATATTTTAATTTTTGAAAAGGGAACGATGTAAAAATAGGATTTGAGGATTTATAATTATAAAATACTTTGTGTTCATTTCAGCAAGTTTAATATTTATCAAACAAGAATAAGTTACTTGGGCTTTTGACAAAAAAGTGTAGGCGCCGAAGACGCCCAACAGCTGCAGCAAGCGCCTTAGGCGCCCTACAAACACTATTATAAAATACTTTGTGTACATTTCAGTAAGTTTAATATTAAGTATTTATCAAACAAGGATAAGTTAGTTGTTCTTTTGAAAAAAGTTGGCGCCGTAAGCGCCCTACAGCCTCAGTGGGCGCCATAGGCGCCCTACAACCCATAGTTTCATATAAATGTCTTGGCTTTCCTTAGACATCTTTCATGTAAATGTCTTGACTGTCTCCCATGTCTTGTTGTTGCTGCTGTTGCTGCATTTAACTTCGCTTTCTGAGTTACTCTTGCTAATGACCAATGTTCCCTTTAAGCTGCGTGACTGCGCGGCCGCGCAGACATCTGATCAAGGCTACGCAGCAGTTTAGAATTACCGCGCATGAAATTGTGTAAAATATTGATAAATAAAACAAACCCGTAAAAACAAAGTTTTTGACTATAAATCCCTTATATATGAGACATACCTAACAGTATTGATTATTTTCAAACATTTACAGACTGAATCTGTCTTAACACAAGTTTGCTTCATAACCCTAGGGGGGAGGGGTGGGTGGGAGGGGGAGAGGGGAAAAGTCTGGTCACCGATTCGCTTGACCGAGCTCAGAGTGACACGTAAAATGTAAACAAAAGCGCACCGTCGTTTCGTTGGGTCGCCTCAATGCTCAAACTTTCACGTGGCAAAAAAACAATAACAAATCGTGAATTTAAATTACATACCTCATATTAGGATAAACTAAAAATGCATTAATTTAATTACGGTACGTTCAATCGATCTGAAATTTTGATACGATGCATTGTTAGGTAAGACGGGTCCGTGTGCCAAATTTCAGTTCGATCGGATCATTGGAAGTGGGTCATTTTTGACTTCTGTTTTTCCGCCCGCTCAAGACAGAGACGGCGGTGAAGTTAATATAAGGGATTTAAAAATGGATGATGTGCAACTTTGCGCATGACTGTTTTCACATTGAACACGGACCAACGATCATTAGAGGGAACATTCCTGATGACCCATTTATACCAAAGCTGGGAGCGTGTTCTTCATGCTCTATTTATGGTGTGTCATACTCTAAAATATCTTTCACACCTCTCCTTCCACGAAATGCCTGTATGTTGTTGTTTCGTCGGCATGTCATACCATCGTTATTCTTAACGTCTTGGCGTCGTTGCTCCCGACATGACAACTGCTGGCTGCTACGAGTCTTTATGTTCTTTCTGCATATACACTTTGCTTCCAGGCCGCAAGTGTGTACGTCTGTATATTCTGGCTGATTTGTTGTAATAGTTTTCTGATATAGTATCAGTTGTTTTCTTGACACCCATGTGTGCACATAAAGGACTGTCAAGTGTCATTTGTATTATGGTTTCTATCAACTTTTCAGGAATAACCACTCTTGTACATGTACTTGCTTGTGCAATGTTTATCAATACGCCTCTATCAAGCTTGTAATGTTTGTTGGGGCCTGTTTGATTGTCTTTGATGAGTTTCATTTTCATTTCCATTATTGTTTTATCTTATTCTTGAAGCTTTTTTAATTCTTGCTTTGACATTAGTTGGCTTCCTATTTCAATATTCTCATCAACATCAATATCTATATTTTGTTTTCTTTTTTGGTGGCTCTGGTTCGTATACTGGCACATGGTTGGTAGTTGACACACCATGCTTTAAACATTTCATCAGAATTGTCGACACCACCTTCAATATTGCCTATGATGAGATCACAAATAGCATCTTTCAAAACTCTCGCTCAAACTTCACCTTGAAAACAGGTTGAGTTGATGGTAAGAGTAGCAGTTTGACAATCTCTCTTTGTGTTATCAGCCATTATAAGTGTGTCTTTTTGACCATCATATTATTTTTCTTCTACCACCCTGCTGTGTACCACAATCGTTGTGCACCCTGAATCACGAAGACAAATACATTTCCTATTTTTGCTATAAACTGGGTAGAATTTAAGTTTTCCCTGACTGTCAATAGTTTATACAGTATCACTAGATTTTGCTTCTTCTTGTTTCATCTTTCCCCTGTAATCTACATGTTGGTGGTCATTCCTTCTCCATGGTTGATCATAATATGTATCTGGAGTTATGATTATATCTACCTCTACATGATCGTCTACCTTTGCTTTCAAAGTGACCATGTCTTGATCTTTCTTCTGTTTTCTTTCGTATAGAGCTGCCATTATATGATACCCTATTGTTTAGCCCTCTGTTGTAGTACTAATGCCTTGCCATATGTTCTGGCTTGTTACAGTACCAGCAAATAGTTTGTCTGTTGCTTTGATTTTGCGGACTCTGGTTTCTAATTCCTTGTCTTTTTTATTTTTAAAAAAAAATATTTTAACTGCTGCAAAGATATCTTGTATTTTATCCATTTCTAAATTTGGATGAGAGTCCTTGAATGTGCGTAAAGCATTTGTTATCTCTGTTTGAGTACGAATTTTCTTATCTGTTGAATAGGTGAATAGAGCTGGTGTTGCGTTTTCTATAAATTTGTCAATTAGCACCATTTCTAGTATGGACTTTGGATTGTTTATGTCTATTGCTGTAAGTTCCAGCCAATTTGTTAATTTAACTTTTGCTTCATGTACTATAATATGTGGATCTTTGTCCATCTTAATTCTCGTCTCATGAAATTCTTTTCTATATCATTTTCTGACTTTTCGAAATGACATAGAAGTGTCTTTTTGACATTTTTATATATGTTTATTTCCTCTTCGGCTATACTGTTGTAAGCTTCAAATGCTTCTCCAGTTAGTTGAGTCATCAGTTTTGCTTGCCAGTCTTTTTCCTCATAACCTTTAATATCCATTATGGATTTTAAATAATCCAGATAAATATCCATTTTTCTTTCTTGCTTTCTAATATCCTTTGGTGTTGACTTTTCATTTGAACCATACCAGGATTGTAGCCTTTGCTCTACAAATCAGCTTGTAGTTTAACTCTATCTTCTCTTTCATTTATTAGCTTTTTTTTTGCTTCTCTTCTTCTTTAGCTTCTTTTTGCTTTTGCTTCTCTTTTTCTTCAGCTACTTTTACGTTCACTTCTACAAAATCGTTCATTTCTTTTCCAGTCAACCCAAACTCTCTAGCAAAAATAGTAAATTCTTTATAGTTATCCCTTTTTATTATATAATATGAGTCGAGAAATTTAGAAATCTATGTAATGTATCAATATAATTATTTATCTTTGAAATAATGTATCTATGTAATTATTTATCTATCAATGCATAAATCATACAAAAGAGAAAATTTTAAATTCAAAATATAAAATATTACAAAATATCTTAACTCAAATCAAGTTATATTAATATAACTAAGCTAGGGCTGCGGAAATTAACGATTAATTTTTTGATTAATCGTAAACATTTTTTATCGATTTAAATTATTTTAATGGATAAAAATACGATTAAAATTAAAGCAAATATTTATAATATTTTTAATTTTTTTTATTAATAAATAATTAATTATTAATACTTAATAATAATTTATATATTTTTTACGTACAAACTTCTCCCGCGTAATATTATCATTTATTTTATTTCTTTATGTGGACCGGCAGACGTCAACTAAAAAATGGCTGACAGCATCAGAGCAATTAAATTTAAACATATAACTAAATAGTTGAGCAAAAAGTGTCTTAAGCTAACTGCGGATGGCAAAGTCAAAGATGGTGAAAAAGTTTACTGTGTTCACTGCCATAAACAATTCTCTTTTAAAGGATCAAATACATCGCTGACATACCACCTTCAGCACAAACATTTGATCAAGTATCAACACATTGTCATAAAATTTAGTTCAAAATATTCTTAATTTTCAATATCCGTGAGAAATGTTCAGTTTAATGACGTCATAAATTTCTATTTTTGGCTTTATTCGAACTTATCGATTAATTAAACGATATTTTTTCAAACGTTAACGATTAAATTAAAATTAATCGATAATATCCCTAAACTAAACCTTTAAATTTAATTTTGACGAAATGAGGCAACAATATACCCATACACATGATCTAAAGTATACTTTATATTTTATACGCTCCCTCAAATTGGCAAAACACATCCGATGGTCTAAATTTTTGAAATAATTTTAGCCACTTAGTCAAATGTTCCAACTACCAAAATTTAGAGTAACTTTAGTTCAATCGATTAATCCAAAATTGCAATTCTCACAATTCCCACACAATGAATGAATATAAAGTCAGTTCTTCAATTTATTTTGAATTTACTTATGTTATTAATTTTTATTTTTCACAAATGAGTTCCTTGATTCACGATTCACTGATTTATACAGGTGTCCATAGCTTATATAATTCGATTGATTCGTTTTCTACTATATTTAGAATCAACTAGTAGGCTTGTGTGAACTAAATACCGTCACTGTGTGCCTGCAACATGCAACGTGTGTAGATCAACCAGTTCCAACGCTGACAGCATTGAGTTAAACTGTTATTCTGGCACATTTCTTGTATTTCATAGAGTTAAAAAAAGTGTTATGCACTGCTGCATACGGCCTCTAATCTTCACAAATTATGATGGCTCGAAATGTTTCTTCATTTAACACTTTTCCTTTAGAACACGAAATCATTATTCTACTTCCGCCATGATTCTTTGCCGTGTCGACTGTACGACCTTGACCTGATTATCTTAATTTCATGAATAAGGTATTGGCTTACATTATTCAATTAAAAACTGTAAATAACTGAACTACAGATATCTGAACTTGAGATAGGTCGATCGTAATGTTAGTTTTCTTTTAAAACTTTATTCACAAAAACTATCAGGAACTTTGAGTCCGCCTCGTGTGTTTCTTATGACACGTAATGTCACCGATTACTTTTATGTGTGTAAGTAGGCGTTATTGAATAATAACATCTCTCTCACAATGATTCCATGAAACACTTGATGTTAATCAAATAAACTTTCATACTTTAATATTCAATAATTACACAATGACTATATACAAGAATATGGTTCACATGGTGGATATATTCAGCCATCTTCCCTCCCTCTCTCTTATCCTGTCGAACCTTCTACCTCACGCGCCTATCACATGATCTCTCTGTCTCTCAACCTCGCGATTCTCACGTGACACAGTTGAACTCATCACTGAAAAGACAAATTCAAGAAAATCGCAAAAACTGGCTCCTATCATTTCTACAATCCTATGTTGCGGCATGCATGATATAGCACTTCATGGAAAAGAATCAAATTCTGTTAATTTTTATGACCTGTTAGTGTTTTGTGTTGAATCTGGAGATGAAGTTCTTGGAAATCATTTGTCAATTTTTGTTTTTAGTGCTTAGTATATATCGGCAACTACGCAAAACACTATATTCAAGATGTGTGGGTCTTTCTTGCGTAAAGACATTGTTTGTGCAACAAATAATTAAGTTGCATTTTCTATACTTGCCGACGAGACAACTGACATTTCAGGCATTAAGCCGATGTAACTTGGTGTTAGACTTGTAAAAGAACAAAATGGAAATATGATGGTCATAGAACAGTTCCCATGATATATTCTAATTGTAGATAGAACCGCTGAATGTTTAGCCAACATCATCATTACAAATGAATTAGAATGTGGATTAGATATGACAAAGCTTTTTGGTCAAGGATCCGACGGATGATCTAAAATGGCAGGTAAAGAATTAGGAGTCTAAGCAATTATTCGAAAAAATACCCAAAATCAGCATTTGTACGTTGCAGTTCACATAAACTAAATCTTGTCGTGAACGATTTAAATAATGTGAATGCTTTACGAAACACAATAGGAACAAGTAAGTCAATTATAGTGTTATTTCCGAGAAAGTAGTCAGTGAAGAAAACTTATTCTAAATTCACTTTTGCTATTTGAAACTAGATGGAAACATAAATATAAAAGCTTGCGGATTTTCACTAAAAACGTGACAGAAATTGTTTTACAACTGGAAAATTTAGAACAATCTGGAAAAAGCGAGCAAGCTGCACATCAGTTACTTTGTGCTGTAAGAACTACATTTAATGTTTTTTAGTTATTATACAAAAATATTCATCAAAGCTAGAAACTGCAGTCAGTGCATTTAGATTTACTGACAGATTTAACAGTACAAACATACATAGAAGAATTGTTGACTACATTAGCTGTTGATCGACAGAATTGTGATGAGAGCTATAAGGAAATTATTGAGTTACAAAAATTGTTGCAGACGACTTTGGTGTCGACATTCAACCTCCATCACAAGCTGGAAGTCAAATGAACAGGGACAATTCAGAAGTTGATTTGCCTGAGGATTATTTTAGAAAAACTGTTTTTATACCCTATCTTGTGTCTATTATATCATCGCTGGAATCACTTTTTTTGTGTAGAAAATAAACCAGCATTTCCCTTTTAGTTTTGCATCCCTTTTTATTGACAAAACTAGAAAGACTCGCATTTAAGGATCAAGCCAGGGCTATTGATGAATAATACGCATTTGACAATTTAATCGAGGAGAGTGAAAACTGGCATGATACATGGAAATGTAAAACTATTAAAAGGGAAAAAAAGTCAGAAATAATTACTCTTTGTGAGGTTTTAGATGAATCCATTTTTTTCCAATGACTAAGATGGCTTTTGTGACAGCATTGGCTCTTCCAGTAACAACATCTACAATCGAGAGATCATTTACACTCTAAGACGAGTAAAAACGTGGCTACGCTCAAAAACTGGTGATGATCGTTTATCTGGTCTTTGTATTATGAGAATCCACATAATGTTATACTATATTTTTTTAGTATAGTAACTGTAAAGGAACTGTTCGACACTGAAAGCATTATTTAAAAAAAACAACAACTAATGTTATCAGTTATACGTGCAGATATAATTCTTTTTTATGTTTGATATACGTACACTGTCTTCAGTGTAATAATCTTTCAGGAAATTTAGCTCAGTTTTATTATAACAAACAATTATTTAAAACAATTACCTTAATGTGATCAGTTATACTTGTATATATAATTATTTTTTTATGTTTGATATATTTACACTGTCTTCAATGTAATAAACTTGCAGTGAAGTTTATTCAGTTTTATTGTAACAACTTTATGACATTTTATTTTTTCTAAAATTAAGGTGTGGGCAAGTGCCCCCTTGCCTACAGCCATGACCATATCTTTGATCCGTGAGGACATTCCCGGCCAGAATATCACCTCCCTTGCTGTATCCAAACACGTATCTCGTCCTACATGTTCTTGATGAAGTTTCTTAAGCATTTCTTTATGCAGTACTAGAAAAATACCCACACTTTGTAGCGGGAGTGTGCTGACCCTTTATCCAATTATTAGTTGCTGGTTATTACAATTTTTATTTGCCAAGTTAAATTTCAGATTCATCTATTTAGTTAAAATCTGATGAGAAACAGAGATATGCCATTTTACCGCGTGAGTTGTTTTCACTTAATGCAGTGCCTTTTAACATAACCTTACTATTTAAAAGATATGATTTATTAAATAATGATCCTTGCTGACCATAATAACTAAATTTACAATTTCATTCCCACTTGTACAAAATTAACATAACTTATAGGTTTTCCGAAAGAGCTCTACCACCCTCGTCACTCAAAAAATTAATATATAATTACGAAACTGCATCGTATCACAATTGTAAGTTATATAATATTTGTAACCAAGTCTATGAGATAAAGAACATGTAGCACTATCCCTTTAAAAGACCAAAGCTAAGTGACTCATAGCGCAAATAAACATAATTATAAATGTACTTTCTAAAATACTTTAAAAAAAAACCGGTCGTATTAAAATGATATCAAAGCAATGTGCACACCATATTTAGAAAATATAGAAATTATGCCGCATAAAATAAAGTCTTGTTATAAAGTAAATGTACTGACCAAAATAACTCTTCCTTTTGACGTATTCATAGTTGTGTTATCAGGGAAATAATATTTAACATTTTTTATGTCTCTATATTTTACGATTTATATTTACGGTTTATAAGCAATGTGTATAACTTCAAAAGGGAATCTTTTTTTTGTTTTTTGTTTCCTATTTCGGATAAGGCATCATATTTTGTAAATTATATTCAATGCACACACACACACACCAGATTTTATATCTGAAAACAAAAATGAAAAAAAAATGATTCAACCGTCTGTTAATCAGTGCATCTTAAAAATGATTAAAAGGCAATTTTAGAAATGGCCTATGCTTTTCTGAATACAAAGGAATGAACTTAAAAACATATTCAATTCGCAATTCATATTATTTAAGCGTTTTCAGGATCACTTCATTAAATTTAGTCAAGTTTTGTTAATACGTTCGGTAGCGCAAGTTTATAATGTATAGTGTATATAAAACTAAAGTAAACTGTCTTAAAGTGTAAGTTTATTTGACATATGCCATCACTTTTAACATAAAATAAACTCGCTATATCTATGGTTTTTATTTAAATGTCGAGTTATGAATTACATTTTTTAAAATCCTAATTTTATTAATTGCCTGTAAAATATTAAAACAATGCATCGTGAAAATAATTGAAATAAAATAATTTAAACGCATATGTAATATATATAGCTCAATTGATATTTTTATGTTTGTTTGTTTGTATCCATTAAAAAAGGCCACTGCTTTGTTTACATTTTTCCATAAGATCTCTGCCACTTTCGTCACTAAAAAAGCTCTTATATTTTTACGACACTGCATCGTAACACACTTGTAATTAATACAATATTTGCAACAGCGTCTATGAGATAAAGATAATAAAAATAAATTTAAAAATTAGGCTATATTCCTAATTTTAAAAAAAACAAACAAAACAAATCAATTTTATGTTAAAAACGCATGTGAAACAATGACAATAATTGATTTTAAAAATGACCTATGTTAATCCATCATCAAAGGAATGAACATAACATATTCAATTGGCCATTCAAAATAATTAAGCGTTTTCAGGATCACTTTATTTAGTTTATTCTACTTATGTTAATAAGTCCGGTAGCCTAAGTTTAAATAGTATAAGTGTGTAGGTTATGTAAAAAACAATAGGTTATGCAAAAGACAAACAAAATATAAACGTTATATTAATAGGACACATCTAAATTTAAGATGCGTACACGAAAATGTGCGTACAGTAATCAGGCGATAAACGATTTTAGAACGCACACCGCTTAAAATGAAGCCTTGAAAAACATACTAACACAATTATTACATAAATAGGTTTTTATTAAATGTCGAGTTATGGAACAGAAAATAATTAAAACAAATTCGCAATTAAATTTAAACGTGGAAACTATCAAATGTAATGCATCGTTTGGCAGTTGTAATTAAATATGTTTACGTGTCTATCTAATATATAGAAAGTAACAGTAAAGAAAATGACAATTCTTTGAACTACACAGCTCAAAATATGAAGCGTACACGTAAATGTGCGCACCGTAATTAGACATTATAATATTTTTTGAATGTGCACCGCTGAAAATAAAGTATTGGGGGAAAAAAAAACGTCAACAAAAGTAACTCGCTTTGAACGGCATTTCAACGTCCGCGTAAATTTGTTCAATACAGAAATGAGGATACATTTTTTATTCTTTGTCTCTGCATTTTCTGATTATGTAATTCACGGCATTCGGGCAAAAGGGACAATTACAAAAACTAACTTAAAACCACTTTCAGGGTAAAAGGAACCGTCCTGCCAAATTTGGTCCCCGTCCGTCATTTGGTTTTTCCGTGGCTGTCTAACAGAAAGTCGAAAAGTGAAACATACAAACATACAAACACCAACTGAGCTTTATATATTAGATTTTTGGAACTATAATTCGTTCTCCCTTGAAAAGTATGCCTTACTTTCACTTTGTTCCTCTTTAAATCCTTCAAACATTCTAATTTCTCTTGGAATCTCTGTTCTTTTATCAGGCCATCCTGACAAAATGTTTTGCTTCAAAAGTCTTTGAAATACATCTTCTTATGTGGCATTTTGAAATTATTTCATCTTTTCATCCGAAATAGGTAGACTGTTGACAATTAGATTAACCTGAACGTCCCAGGCATCACTCGATAAGAATTGTCTTGGTAAAGATGCTCGTGAAAGAGTGTCCGGAATAAACATTTCTTTACCAGGCATTTACTCAAGAATGATATCATATTTCATTATTCTCAGAAGCATCCTCTGAAACATTGGTGGTGCAGATGACAAAGGCTTTTTTATGATAGCTTCCAATGGCTTATGATCCGTCTCTACTGTGACTTTGCGACCATAGACAAAGTAATGAAAATGTTCAATTCCAAATACTACAGCCAACATTTATTTTTCTATTTGTGCATATCTTGTTTCGCAATCTGTCAACAATATAGAAGCATACGCCACCGGTCTTTCACCTTGAATCAGTACAGCCCCCAGTCCTTTTTGTGAAGCATCCACTGACACCTTGACTGGTCTTTTGACATCATTAAAAGATAGCACTGGGGCTGATGTAATTGCATTGTTTAATTTATCCACTGCTTTCTGGTGTTGTTCCAACCATAACCAACCTCTGTCCTATTTTCACAGGTCTCGTAAAGGTGCAGTTATGTGTGATAAATTGTCCTAATTAATTTATCATTCCTATAATTTTTTTTCTAATTCTTTCTATGTTGAAGGGCAAAGCATTGATTGTATAGCTTCAATTTGTTAATTGCCTGGTTTTATTCCACCATCTGCTATGATAAACCAAAAAAATTAACTTCTTTGACTCGAAGACTGCATTTAGATGGTTTCAGCTTGATGCCTTTCTTTCTCGCTATGTCAAGAACTTTCTTTAGTCTTGCATCGTGCTCTTCTTTCGTTCTCCCAGATATCAGCATTTCGTCCATATAAGTTTCAACACCCGGAATGTTATCAAAAGCTTGGTGGAATCTCTTAGCAAATACTTTTACTGATGAATTTAGTCCAAATGGAAGCCCCAAGAATTGGCACCTTCCAAAAGGCGTGTTAAACGTTGTAAGATCTGTACAGTTTTGTTGAGCATAATTCGCCAAAATGCTGTAGCTGCACTCAACACAGTGAAAACCTTGCTGCCACTTAGCCTGCTAGCTATTTCTTCAATTCTTGGTAATTGATAATGTTCTCTTTGAATGACAGGTTTAAGGTCTCTTGGGTCAAGACAGATCCTTAAACCACCAACTGTTTTCTCAACAATGACCAGTGAGTTGACCCATGCTGTAGGATGATCAACTTTCTCAATGACTCCATCCATTTCCATGCATTCAAGTTCCTTTCTGAGAGCTTCTCGCAATGCAGCTGGAACTTTTCTAGCAGCATGTACTACTGGCTTGACATTTTATCAACTTTTATATAATAATCTTCTTTAATTGAAACAAGACCGCTAGATACGTCTGCATATTTAGACAATGTTTCATCTTCAATAAAATCCACTCTCTCAATAAGAGTCAATTTCTGACAACCTTGCAGACCAAGGATAAGCTTTGAGTGCGTCTTGACTATTTGAAACTCCAGCACCTCTGTCTTCTCTTTCACAGAGCATTTGATTGATGTGTTGCCTATTATAGGAAATGTTTCCCCACTGTATGTCGTTAGCCTTGCTGTTGATTTCTGAATTCTTCCCATTATAAGTTGACTGAGCAATATGTGTGGCAGAATGTTTACTTGTGCGCCTGTGTCCAGTGTGAACACTACTTGCCTCTGTTCAAGCATGACCACTGCTTTCCAATCATCATTCGTTGCGTGTTGCGAGTACACACTTCCAATGCAGAATGTTTCTTGACTATAGTCCACGTTACCTTTTAGTTGACGTTTGAAAACTTTGACACGTTTTGATTTGCATACAGCAGAAAAATGATTCATTTTCCACAGTTGTGGCATAACTTCCAATAAGCAGGACATTTTCTAGGTTCATGTTTTTTTCCACAATATTTACATTTGCCTACGTTTACGTGTGCACTCGACCTTAGAGCTTGCTTGACATGTTGACTAGTTGTCAAAGTGCGTACTTGATTTCTCAAATGCATTTGAATTCACAGCTTGAAGATTATTTTCTTCATTTAAGGCTTTGAGTTGCAATTCCGATGTTTCAGCCGTTCTGCATATAATTTCAGCCTTGTTTAAATTCAGGTCTAATTATTTATTCTCTCAGTAGTCTAGCCCTCAGGTATTCATTATGAGCTCCAGCCACAATTCTGTACTTTATCAGCGACTCTGTTAAATTTTCAAATTCACAAGACTTTGCTTTAAGTTTCAGGTCTGTTACAAAATTATCGAAACTCTTTCCCTCACCTTGCTCTCTGGAGAAAAACATGTGTCTCTCGACTGTAACATTCTTTTTTAGCAAATAATAACTCTCGAATTTTCGTAACTCTCGAATTTTAGAAACAACCACTTCACTGTATGACAATACATGTCACAATCCTCACATTCATTTCCTGTCCACTGGAATGTATGGTACATTTCTACCGCTTCCGTTAAGTTGCAATTCATTATTTCGGAAAATTGGTTAAGTCGTGGTAATTCCATGGCTCCCAAATGTTGTGTCGCATCACGGCAAATTCGTTCTGCAATTCAAGAAAAGAAAGAAAAACATTTTTCTTCACGTATACACGTCTAAATAAATAATAATAATACGAGGAAAAAGTATGTAAGTAACAAAAACTATAAATTATTACTAAAATGGAGGAAAAAAAAAGAAATATTTTCTTAAATTTTAATTGATCAAATTATTTTTAACATGATGTAGTATGATATAGTATTTAACATTGCTTTAGATTTCGCTGTAAACCTTTAGCACTGTGTCATCTTTTATTTCTTCTACAGAGTCTAGCTAGTGCTGGGGCAGTTGAGCTCTTAACACAGATAATTATAAATGAAGAATACCTGACAAATGAATCAAATTCGGTATGTAGCTTAACTACTAGTTCTATTTTTAAAAAATGAGATTTTCCCAGTAATCTGCGTGTCTTGGTATATAGTAATATATTGAAATGAAAAAAACATGTGATAAGATTTGCACACCAAATATTTGAGTTTTTTTTTAAAGTTTAAATATGAGAATAAGAGCTATTAAAATAACAATCCTCAAAATGTGCATTAACTTAATTTTATGTAGATCTATGCATATTATTTATCTGAAATGAAAATCATCAAGAAAAAGTTGCAATAGCTGACACTGTGTATGTTATGAGAATAATAATTATTGATTCAACTTCTTTGTCTGAGAATTATAAATATACTATTTTTAACATTCTCTAAAGCTCTTAGTAATTTTAGAGTTATAATTTAAGTTGAATTGAATGGGCAGCACTGAATGATCATTTAACATCACTTAGTAATCTCTAATAGCTCTTAGAGAGATGATTTAAGTTGATCGAAGTGGGCAGCACTGAATGAACATGTTTTTCGTTCCCCACAGGAAATAGTCTCCTTATTCAGCAATACAGTTGATGTTCTAAATAACATTGCCAGATATGAACCCACCAAAGCATGCTTTACGCAGCAAAATACTGCAAAGGTTAAATTTTTAACAAAGAAATGTATTGTTGTTGAAGATCTGTAAATTGTAAGTGTGGAAGACTTTCTAATGTATTATAAAGCCGGAGGTTTTAAATGATTTAAAAATATTGTTTTCTTTGTTTTTTGTTTACTGTGATTTATGTCAAGCATAACTCAGAAATAACAACATATTTAAGAAATGATTTAATTCTAGACTCATTATAAGTAACATCTACAACATTAGATACTTTAAAAGGAATATAATGCATCTATAAATATATATATATATATATATATATATATATATATATATATATATATAATCTTATATATATATATATAATCTTCTTCGTCGCCCAACCATGCCGGACACCACCCTGCAAGTGCTAACGAGCATGTCGAATATACCCTCGTTGAGGTTGACTGATGTCTCGAGACCAACAGTGGTCCTTGCGTTTCAGTTGCATTGTTGCTTCACAGAATAACGTGATATTTGAAGTGTACTGGTTATCATGTCCACCTTATACGGGGAAGGTCGAGGGTTCAAGCCCCAGCGAAAACAATTTTTTAATTATTTTTTTTTAAAATGTCTGTTTGTGCCCAATCTTTTACCCCTTTATTGCCAACACTAGCCGACCCGCGGCGTAGCATACGCCGCTAATGATTTAGTGACGGGCGAAGACTTCCTGAAAGTCACAGTAGTCGAAATAGGGTGGGTTTGGGCAAACAACTGTGAGTGAATGAAAAGAAGGAACTCTGGAGAGACCCGCGGCGTAGTATACGCCGCAGACCTGCTCATCATAGAAGGTGCAAAGAAAGGTGGGGGGGGGGTGAGAGTACAGACACAAAAATCAGCACGATGTAATGAAAACATAGCGAATAAACGTGAAGACATGCACACTGAGGTTGTTACTACCCACCCCCCCCCACTTTATTACTACCATCCCTTAAACATAAACTGTCATTGGCCGACCATAGCGAGTGTTATTCATATTTAGGGTTGTTAATTACGTGTTGTTGTTTTTCTTTGGAAAACCGATTATCGATTATTTAATGCCAATTTTAAACCGATTATCGTTTTAGAGCTGACTTTATAGAAATTAGGGGTGTACCGAATTTCGCCTGCGAATGTCTCGAAACCAACAATTAGTCGGCGGTTTCCCCCCTCGGCACAAGTCGTCAAAAAAACTTAGACCCCTTCTTCAATTTGATGTCACAAAACTTTGACCCTCTCACCTTAATTAAAAGCCATAATTCCTATTTGAAAATAAGCATGTTTCAAATCAAATTTTTGTCATTTAAGTATGATTTTAGTTTGAGGCTGCACTGTAATATCGTAACACGCGTTTTACATAAACGTTATTAAATAAAGTGTCGGTAATCTAATATTTAAGTATAAATGTTATTTAAAGTTGCGCGTTTTGACGTGACGTCAGATTTCTTACACACCCCCTCGTCAAACACTTCGTCAGCGATGTATGAATCCCCCCCCCAGGTGCGTTACGTCATTTATGTATGGCCCATCAAAAGGGCATCAAATTGGAGACGCCCCGGGCTGCACAAGGTATACGTACTGTTTATAGCTGACTAAACTATCCATCCATTCGTCATGAAACTTTAATAGATTATTAAGTACTCTTCCGGGATTGTAACTGACACACACACACACACACACACACACACACACACACACAAACAAACATTTACACTCATGAGGGCTTGGAGGCCCCTTTTATGAGATATGTAAAATTAGTTTAAGCGTTATCTACTTAGAAAATGAATGAATAGTCACCAAACTTAGTACATCGTAACCTAATAGCTAATATTAAAATAGCTTATGTCTTGAACTAAGGTATCCATTATTTTGGGACCGGGAGCCTAAAATCTTTGTTTTTGTAAACGTTTAAGACTTTATTCCCATTTTGATTTTACATGATCTTAAAATAAATAGGGACAAACATATGTAGTATTATGATTCATATTCAAATAAACAGGTATTTCGAAATTGAAATCTTGCTCCGATTTGGCTCGCATGCCCTTAATATCTTTTTTTCTTATGAAAGTTATATTATAATTGTACAAGGGTTAGCTACTGGGAAAATGAATGGATCTTGACCAGTCATGGTGTATAACATAATAACAACAAATCTATACATTAATATCAGTCTTAAAATAATAGTTGTTTTAAACTTTAATATTGCACAGATTAAGCCTTGGGTAAGCTTTTTTTTCCATGTATCCAAAAATTTCCCCCTTCCCCAAACTGACATTCATTCGCGTTGTTTTGATTTCTTCGTGCTGTAGTCTGTGTCCGTTCTTTCTCCACTTTCTTTGCACTCTCCATGACCAAGTTTGCGGCGTATGCTATGCCGCGGAGCGTCTAGTTTTAATTATTTAAGTTTTGTAAAGCTACAGTGGTACTTCGAGATACGAAATTATTACCTTCCTGTGTGACTTTTGTATTTTTGTATCTTTTGTATCTCGAACAAAGTTTTTCGAATTTATTTTTAATTTTTAAATTTTTTTTAAGCAATGGCCAAAGATTTCATGAAATTATTCACAAATTTAGGACACTAACAGCAAACGAACTACATGGTAAATAAAGCATGCATGACACGCACGAACACACATCTATAGGGCTGGAATTAACCAATAGAAGAGCATAATTGTTAGTGGCACGTTGAATGACGTCACGTTATTTCCAGTGTTGTCAGTGGTGCGTTTTTTTCATATCTTGGATTTTTTTTTCATATCATGGAACACAATTTTCTCCAGTGCTTTTTGTACCTGGTTTTTTAAATTTTTTTAAAATTTTTTAAATTATTTTGTTTATCTTGAAATAAAACTTTCTTCCAGTAGCCTTTCGTGTCTTGGTATCTTGGATCTTTCATATCTTGAAGTATTCCTATTTATAGGTACATTTTAAAAAAGTCACAAAATTTTAAAAAATTTTTTTTACTATAATATGTGAACAAAAGTAATTTACTACTTAAGGCAAAATTGTTTCTTATAATATGTAAAAAAAAATCTTTAACTTATAAAAGTGAAAGTGATTATTTAAATATGTAAACAAAATATTAACTAATAAAAGTATTATAAAGCAGAATAAAATTAGTAATGGGTTATAAAGAAATACAATGACTAGCAAGGGCTGTAATCTTTTATAGCTAAAAGTATAATGTCAAATATGGATCGATGAAATTAGAAAATCTTTTTTCATACTACTTTTCAACACACATACTTTCTTTAAGGCCCTATTTCAAATGTTAACATGGAACAATGGTTGCCTCAAGGAGCGTGCAATGTTGACTCTAGCATTGGTCCTGGAAGATGATCACCTGTTAGCACTCACAGATGACAATGGTAAGTCAGTGTTCGCTCTAGACTTGGCCATGAATAGTTGTCATCACTCACAGATGACAATGGTATGTCTCTGCTGGCTCTAGACTTGGCCATGAATAGTTGTCAGCACTGACGATGACAATGGGTAACACAAATATTTGATGTCTATTAGTAAAATTGCTAAATATTTTATATTTGAATTTTTGTATTTATGTTTTGTGATCAACCTAATATATTTTAATTATCAGAAAATATCTTAACCATTTGATAGAGTTTAACATAGGGTAAAAAGAGCGAATCGGACAAAGATCAACAGTACAATTTTATTTACAGACATCATCAAGAGCATCATTGTTTGGCTCAACAAGGCTTGTGATAACAAAGAGGAGAGGTCACATGATGGCTTTTCTCCCCGTGAAATAGCTGAGAGTCTCACGAAGCTTGCTGCTAATGATTTTAATAAAGCCAAGGTATAAACAGAGATAAGATTTTGCCTCTCGAACAATGATAAAATGTTTGCATCTTTGATATTCAAACATTATTCATTGATACGTTTTCTTTTACGTTATTTTATGTACAATAATTTTGTATCTTAGCTTTGTAAATATTATTTTCTTGTTGAATTTTTGTATTTGGTTATTATTCATTTGAGTTAATATTTTTAAACATTTCAGAGTATATCATTTAAAATTTATGAAATACCTAAAAAAATTATTTAAGGATGTTTGTTAATTTTAAAAAGTATGTCAATGTGACAAAACCAACTAACCAGACATGAATTGTTGGCGGATAATAATGGCTGGTGGATTACAGGCTTTGACTAAAATGCTTAGCTTCAGTGACCCCATTGAACAAATTAGCTCTGCTGAATGTGTCATGATGATAGCCCTAGATGCCAACTTGAGACCCACTATTATGGAAATGACAGAGTTGCTTTTTGCCTTGTGGGAATTATTAAAAAGTGCCAATGAGAGTGTTCTATTTCAAGGCCGCCGTACTCTCTTTGTTCTGTTTGACCAGATTTACCTACAGAAATGTAAGTGTGTTTAGTTTTCTTCATACGTGAACTTAGTTAAAATTGTTACAATTTTTGAAAATAACTCTTAAAGAAAAAAAAATATTTTCGAAATTCTGCTAGTTTTATTTAATTAATGAAAAAAATGTATTCTACAAAATCATAATGTCTTTTTAAATATATTGTTTTGATTCCTATAATAAGATTTTAAAATATTTTAATGCTCTAAATTATGAAAGCGGTTTCATTTCATAAATGCGTACATACATATTAGTATGCTGTTAAGTTTGTTTAACCTTGTGATATATTTATATTATGAAGGATTTGTGAAATAATTTAGACGGCAGTTATTATAAAATTGTAAATTGTTGAAATAAATCATGGTGATTTACCTGAGGTCCATGAAAATTTAAAGAGCTTAAAAAACAATCAATAATTTTTGTGATGAATGCCAGCGAGAGACAGTTATTTTGTTGAGTTCATTCTAAATAAACCCATACTTAATTGTGTGTCCTTGTTTTTGGAGAATGCACCTTTAATGAATTAAAGCCATTTTCTTTGTCATGATGGATGAGATATGCAAGACAGCTCTCAGGGGTTCTTACATTGCTCAATTGATGCTCATCAAATAATATATCACATAAAAATAAAATATATTAGCTACCCATATGTATCACATCAATAGAAACAAATGCAAGCCATTATAATAACAAAACGTTTCATTTATATTTTTTCCTGTTTAACTTTTGACTATTTCATTTTATACCAAAATTCAATATCTCATTAATTGGATGTGTGTTGTATGTACATGTACTTATTCTGTTAAAAGAGGCATTTTTGAGTGTTTTAGTGTGTACTTTAGTGTATATTTTGTTGTGAACTCATGTTTTCTTAACTTTTTACAAACAACATCATATTAGTATATTGTATGTGTATCCTGAAAGTATGTTCCACAGTTTTGTCTTGTAATATAAAATATATATTTTATCTTCCATTTGTTTAATTTTATTTTTCCGCATCCTCAACAGCCAATACATCATCACAAGAAAATGGTGCAGTGCATCAACAACAAAGTTCATCATCTTTTCCCCTGGATCTTACTGATCTCCCTCAACAAACTCCATGTCATGAAGTTACCCCACAAGATGTAACAGACTTCTCTACACATGAGAGTTCACCTTCATCTCATCCATGTAGTGAAACTCATCTTAAACAATATATATCAAGTGCATCCTCATCACCAATCTCAACTTCTCAACATGCATCCTTAACATCCCAGCAATTTTCTCATCCCGTTCAGTTATGTTCATCCAGTAACCTAGCAGGCAGATTTCCAACACCACCACCTAAACCTAATAAAAAACCATCTCCTAAACCAAATACAACACCATCTCCTAAACCAAATACAACACCATCATCTAGACCAAATACAACACCACCTCCTAGACCAAATATATCCCCATCAACTAGACCAAATACAACACCATCTCCTAGACCAAATACAACACCATCTCCTAGATCACATACAACATCATCTCCTAGACCAAATACATCACCATCTAAATCAATTACAGCTCAATCTCCCAAACCGATTCCAGTACCACCTCCTAAACCAGTCATTGCATGAGCTTGCAGCCCTGTTACAATACAAGCTATCACCTCTGTAACAACACCATCTCACAACAAAGTCGCACTACCAACCCAAATGGATGACCCAAGTACTGACGATCTAATGGATAACAGCATTGAAACTCTTGTAGATGCCGAATTTGTTATTGAATATTTGATTTTCAGAGGAGTATTTTCTAGTGATGATCCAGTTGTTAAATATATTCTTGGAAATTTAAATCACCAAGAGCAGAATGAAGCCCTTCTAGATCATGTTCTTCAAAAGGATGGATATAACATATACTTAGAAGCTTTAGTTTACAACAAAGTTTATGTCCTTAATTTCAAAACCATTGTTCAAATATCATTAGCGGTGAGTAATTTATGGTGTAATGCCGCTAAACTTTAGATGAAAATAAAATTATAATAAACTCTTAATGCATAGCTAGATCTCAACCTATTTATAGTTTTAAATGTCATTTATTTGTTTTGTGCTAACTACCATTTATGTGAAAAGTGAGTGCAAAATGTTATTTATATAATAAATAATTGCCAAATAATATGAAATGATCAAAGCTTTCACTCTAATAATAGTAAAAAAAATATTTTAAAAAACTTTTTATTTTGAATAAATTCGAAAGTTTAATTTAGATTGTTAATACACATTTAATCTGTACCACAGAGACATTTAAATATATTTAATTATTTTGCATAATTTTTTGTTTGGACATGCAGAATGCTCAATCTAAAGATGGTATTTTTACCAACATTCCATGGGACCTTGTTGAGGAAATGTTATCAAATCTGACTTGGAAGTTAAAGGAGAAAGGGGACTACACTCCCATAGAATCTTATGGATATCAACACTGTCTGTCTGTGGTTGAATTAATATTTAGCTTTGATCTTGGTGAAAGGATAGGAAATTATTTAAAATTACTAGATTATTCAGGTAA